>PITA01021093.1:0-33301 GCA_004023965.1 Spilogale gracilis | reverse complement strand
TTTGGAAAACAGTGTGGAGATTCCTTAAAAAATTAAAGATAGAGCTACCATATGACCCTGCAATTGCATTACTGGGCATTTACCCCAAAGATACAGATGTAGTGAAAAGAAGGGCCATATGCACCCCAGTGTTCATCGCAGCAATGGCCACAATTGCCAAACTGTGGAAAGAGCCAAGGTGCCCATCAACAGATGAATGGATAAAGAAGATGTGGTACATATATACAATGGAATACTGTGCCTCCATCAGAAAGGATGAATATCCAACTTTTGTAGCAACATGGACCGGACTGGAAGAGATTATGCTGAGTGAAATAAGCCAAGAAGAGAAAGTCAAGTATCGCATGGTTTCACTTACTTGCAGTGCATGAGGGGTAACCTGGAGGACAGTGGGAGGAGGAAAGTAAATGGGAACTAGGGTAATCTAGAGAGGGAAATGAAACAACAGAGACTTTGGACACAGAAACAAACTGAGGGACTTGGAGGGAGGGGGGAGGAGGGATGGGAGAGCGTGGTGGTGGGTACTGGGGACACCTAAAGCGTGGAGCACTGGGTGTGGGGAATGGGGAATGAATCTTGGAACACTGGAAAAAAAAATTTTAGTAAGAATTAAAAAAAAAAAGAATTCAGGCACAAAAAGACAGTATGCTGTATGTTTTTTTATTAAAAAAAAATCTCAAAAATGACTATCTTTAGCAACAAGTAAGCAAATCAGTTGTTTCCTCAGAACTCGAAAGCCGGGAGAAGTAGCAGGGATAGATTATAAAGGAGCACAGCAACACTCTGGGGCATGTGTATATTCATTGCCTTGACTGGTGTGGGTAATGTCTAAACTTACCAAGCTGTACACTTTAAATATTTGCAGTGTATTGTGCAGCAGTTACACTGTAAGGAAGCTGCAATTTTTTTTTTTTCAAAAAAGGAAACTTGGGCATATTTTTGGCTACACTTTTGGGAAATTGGTCCACACTACATGCGTGACTCTAAGAGACTTGTTATTTCAGAAGTGTAACAATTGGGAAATGGCAGTGTGAGTATATAGGGATGAAATAATGTTATGTTACCTCGTAATACAGGATCAGTGGAGAAAAGAGAGTGGGAGTGAGGTAGCAGAACTAACTTTTATAAAGGGAGGGTCGTAGCTCTTTTATGTTTTGGTATTCTTGGAGAAGTGAAAAGATCGCATTCTCCACTCCCAGTCCCACCCCCCACATTGCAAAGGGTGCATTTGATAGGCTAGCAGCCAGTATTTATTTACACTGTGATTTCATCTCTCACATTCTATTTCCCCACATAGGAGGCAGGACATAAATGAAGCTGGAAAACTGACCAAATACTGATAAAGAGGTTTTGGGGGATCCTCCAAATGTTGCTTCACATGACCTGCTACCTGTGATGAGTACTTGCTACCTTTCAGGGACCTATAAGGTACATATGACAGAGACAATAAAAGACAAGTTTCTTCTGCCTTTCTCAATTGCTCAGAGATAGATGCGTAAATAATATTAATGAGATGGAACTTAAGACCTCTTAGGGCTCAATCCTGTTAGAAATAGAATTGAGGAAAGGTCTTTGTACCCAGAAACTATGCCAGAGTAGCAAATTTTTGGGCAGATTTAAGTTACTTTAGGGTAGGAAATCTGTGCTTTATTTCTTAACCATTTCCATTTCTAATGGACTCTATTTCCCTCTGATTTTCTTAAGACATTTCCTTTAGTAAATATGAAATATTTGGGAGATCATCAAAGCCTCAAGTTTAAAGGGTACATGTCATGCTAGTTGTTTATTCATTCAGCCACTCGGTTAACAAATAGGGTCTATACTTTTATTAAATAACATTTTGATATAACCAGTCTTTTATCAATGGATATTTAACTTGTTTCCAATTTTTTATTATTACAAACAAATTGCAGAGGCATATGTATGTGCCTGTGAGTGTATGATCTTTGCTTGTCTGTGCATCTTTTTCCATGAACCATGTTCCTAAAAGTGGAATCACTGGGTCAGTGATAAAAATATTTTAAATTTGTATAGATATTGCCAAGTGTATTTTCCGCATTGAGTGGATTTAGCTGTAGATTTTATCTTTAACCTTGGCTAGAGTATTCTTGCAGAAACATAGTCTGAAGCCAGATTATAGGAATGCAGGGAAGGGAAGAAGAGGAGGCAGCCAGTGGAAACATCTCTTTTCAGAAATTTGGTCATGACCCTGGAGTATAATGACTCTTCTTTCCTGATAGAAAACAACTTTGCTGGACAGTTTCATCTTCTGAGTCTCCATAGGGATCATCTGAGGCCTCTGTCAGGATATTGTGACTGAATTACAGCTCAGGTTCTCCTTCTGCCCAACCTGTATCCCTTCCTCCTCCCAGAGGTGTTGGTCGGGGGAGATTAAGTTCCTACACACTCATCTCCACCTCAGTCTTTTTTTCAGGCTTCACACAACTGCCAATGTAGTGTTCTATACCAAGTAAATTATGCCTTTGAAAAATAAAGTATAAATCAGTTCCTTTTTCGACTATCAAAACACAGGAGAATTATTTGCAATAGGCCTACCCTATAAGAACCCAAAAAGAATTTCTTCAGATTATGGGAAATGATCACATATGGAAGCACAGATTTTTTAAGGAGATAGGAAATGCACCAGAAAGGATATACAGGTGGGTGGACATAAAAGTAAGCTAAAAAAGGACAAACAAAAAAGTAACAGTTGCATCGTGGGGTTTATAGTATATGTAGAAGTAAAATATAGGACAACAATAACAAAAGGCAGAGTGAGTGGTAAAAATAACATTTGTGAGATCAAGGTAAACTATAATTAATTGTGGATGCATGTAGTCAATACAACCATTAAAAATAGTACAAAAACAGCTAAAAATCCAGTTGAAGAACTAATGAATAATAAAAAATGTTTGCTGATTCAAAAGAAGTAAGGAAGAGAAGAGCAAAAGATCAAATAACAGATTAGACAATTAGAAAGCAAATAGAAAATGGTAGAACTAAACAACTATGTCAGTAATGACATTTGATGTAAATAGCCTAAACATCCCAGCTAAAAGAGATTATCAGAATGGAGTAAGACACATGCACACACACTTTTTCCGGATTGGCCTCAAAATAGTGAGACACTTAGTCGGGTTTTAAAAGTGTCCTTATAATGGAATTAGCTGCATGAATCTTGCCTATAGAGTGTTCACACACACATGTACATGTGTGCACACACGAATATTTTGCTATTTAAAGAGCTATACTTCACAAATAAAACATAAGAGTGTTAAAAGTGCAAGAATGGGAGATAGTATGTCATGCTTGACACTTGATGGATCCTATAACTATTCTGTATTTTCAAAGCTGGGATTTCCTCCATGGGCTTCAGGAAGGGGAAGGAGAAACAGAAATTAATGGAGAAAACAAAATAAAAAATGGGAGAAGGACTAGAAAATAATCAGAAGAAAAAGGGGAAAAATGGAGAAGAGGAAGAAGGAAGAGAGAAAGGATCTGGGCTTCTAAAAGGGGAAAAAAGTAGAGAGAAGAGAAGGAATAGGGGAGTAGGACAAATCAGATGGAAAAAATTGCTACCATAAATTTTGCAAGTAATTTCTATTTGGACTCCAAATTTCTGGCAAACGCAGCTCCCAGTTCTTGACAGTCCTTTCTAGTATGAACCACTTCCTAACCTGTTCTTTTTCAGTTTTCTACACGTTGCATTTTCAAATGTCTTTTTTTTTTTAACTATCAGGAAATGGGCCTCTGCTGGTGGAGGAAATAGAGCAAAATGCTTTCAGTGTACAAGTGCCACTAATTACTTCAATTACCTGCATTCTCCCTTAACTACTTTCTGGGACAACTGAGGACTCTATTCCAGACCACATAGCCAACCCTCTGTCCTCTGAGGGAGTGATTTAATAGGTGACTTCGCCACTAGAGGAATTTTGAAGCAAATTTTATGAGAGAAGATTTTGTGTTAGAAATGAATATAAGACTATGAATACTGGCAGCACAAAGCTGCAGAGATATTTGGCAAAACTGGAAGCAGCTCATCCAAAAACAGGGAAGTCTCAATATGGCCTTAGGTAAGATCTTTTTCTTTTTCTTTTTTTTTTAAATAATTAACATTTCTACAGAAGGAGAGAAATTTTTCAAATTGTTATTCATAGATTGTCCTCAAAACAGAGAAGTCACTTTGTAGGACTTTTAAACAGTCCTTACAGTAGAATTATCTGCATAAGTTTTGCCTGTAAAGTATTCAACACTAGTGGAACCCAAAGGCGTCAGCATTTTTTTACAGTGACTAGACCATTCTGTAGCTGATGTAAATACCGCCTGAAGGTGCAGGAGTTGGAAATAGCAAATACAGGGCACATTCCTGTAGTGTTCCCCACACAGCCAACCTTGAGAACTTGGCATGACACTCTTTTCTCTGGTTTCCTTGAATCCCTTCCTCCATATCATGTGGGCGGCACCACCCATCATACAGAGTTTGTGTGATTCCTTAGCTTTCGTGTGTGTGTCTCTCCTTCAGCAATGTGGAACACCCCTGGATTCTTTCTTATAATACAACCTGTGTGTTTCATTTGTCAGAAGAAAAATTAAATGCATCGAGTAAAAAATATAGAAAGATTGTGACATGCAGTGACCCAGATATTTTTTAAATTTATAATATAGTAGTAAATTTGCTTCTTTATACGTGCATTAAAAAAAATCTACCAGTGTGTTTTTATAAAAATTACCTGATTCAAACACAACAATGAGTAATAAATAATTCATTTGCATGTGTGGTTATAACATGATATATGATATGATAATTTACACTGTTGACAGAGTCACAGATACCACTGCTAATTTTTTTCCCATCCAGGTGAACCCTAAGTTAAGAATCCTAGGAATGAGGGGTCATGAAATTTGGAACCTCCTCATTTTTAGCAAAAGCAATTGATAGATCAGATAGAATAGAAGAGAGTTAAGTGATTATTTTCTTTATGGCATAAGAATTTTTCATAATAAGAAATAGTTTAAAAATATCTGAAGCTCAATATTAAACTAATGAGATTAGCATTCATAATATATTTTAGGCCTCTATTGCTTTTTATCATTCTTTATCTTGTTTCTTGAGAGAAGTCAGGCCTTTGCCTTCCAAAGTTGTGGTCTTACTAATAGAAGCCAGAATCTTGATATGGAACATACTTTGTGATTTGTGGGTATCCAGAATATAACAATAAAAATGACATATATCCTAGTAAAGGTTGGCTACGTAGTTCTGTATTTTAAAATAAAATTATTTCTCTTCCTCATCCTGGAAGATAGCTTCTCTGTTTGGATTTCTACCTAGACCAGTAGGGAGGTCTACTGGTCCTAAATTTTAGGAGGACCTGTCCCTGGAATTTTAGGTCTTCTCTCCCAAGCATAAACAATCAAGTCTCAGAAGACGGATCTGTGGCTCGGGGGTTTGTATCTCATCTGGGCCTTTTTAAGAGAAATCAAGGGATTGGAAACCTCAGACAAAATGCTACTAAGGAAATACTTTGCAGATTGTGAAATTGGCTTTTTCTATCCACCATTCAGGTGTAAAAATTAACCAGTGGTAAAGGAGGAAGCTGTGAAGAAGTTTGAGAATGTTTGACTGGCAAGCTAGAGTTGTACAAAGCAGGGATTATAGCCCTTTAAGGGGGAAAAAAAACTTTCAGAAGGAAGAAATTCAGAAGAGGGTATAATAAAGTAACCAAACAAGTCTTGTCAAGTTTTAAAAAGTACAATTTAGAAAATGAATGGTTAGAAATTCAGTGGGGCATGTTCATCAGCAAAATGCTATAATGTTTGAAACAATATCCTCTGTTGGAGCCAGCAGGGGCCTATCATTACTGGTCTAGCAGGGCATACTTCCTTAGCTATATTAATTCTCTTAAAAATAATTTGGCTTCCACTTTGGCTTTTCTTTCCCTGTTGAAACTGAACAGATAGTAAATGGAAAATGAGCAGATTAAATTATTTTTCTTTATCTGGGAGAAAAGTTATTAGATGTTAGGCAGTTCTAGCCATAATAAATAGCATATGTGATATTGGGAATTTTATATGATTACTGGTATACTTTATGATCTTCCAAGAGGAAGCTGGCTCTCAAAATACAAAATATCTATTTAATAAGCCATTTGGGAAAATCTCCTGGAAGTATTTGTTGAGTTGACTGGGATGATACTTATGTAGTTGATTCATACACAGGGTAACCTTGCCAAGGAAGCCGCATTTTATCACCCACGGAAGTCTTCATGAACCTGTGTGCTCTTTGCCAGCCCCGTTGATCCTGAAGGAGGCGCCTGTGTAGACTTGAATAGCCGCCTGAGCTTCCAGGTCATAGGCTCACCACAGGCACACAGGGTTCTGGAAATAGGGCAGCATGATTATCTACAAGACAACACCAGCAGGTACCTGTGCATGCCAGCATGGATGGCTGTCTCTGGTCAGTGACCCCAGAAAGGCAGGAGGCAAGGGTCATCACAAGGACATGGCATTTCCAGCAGCACCCCTTTCCACTGGCAGATGTCTAAACCACCCACTGTTGCTCGAGTGAGTACCCGGACACTATGTGATCCTACCCTTAACGCCGGTCTCCCAGGGGGCTTTTACTGGGATGTCTTCATTTCTATACAGAAGCTGGAAAGTTCTGTGTCCTAGAAAAAAAGAGAAGTAGCTTTGCCAGTCCTGGCTCGTCCTTTGCCTCCTGTGACGCCCACCAGGTAGATCTGGAAACCCCACCCCAGAAGCTCTCCCAGCCAGGATCGTGTTTGTTCCCTACTGGAGGCCACATGCCAGCTCTGAGTTACTCACATTTGGGTTGGATACCTGGGCCTCGAGCAGGGTAACCTCGGATTGGCCTTGGGTATCTTGATCTGCAGCTCCTGCGTGTGACTTGTGAGTGAAGAGGACATAACCAGCGTGTGTGTACAGAGTCTTCTGTGAGTCATCCTTTTGTTGTGCTCATTGGGCCTTGTCCTGCTGAGCACCACTTAGAGCTTTTGTTGGTGGGTCATGTTGCCTTCTGTGGAAGCACATGATGTGCTTAAGGATTGCATATCCAAGCAACATAGCCTCTCTTCACCGCGGTGGCTGAGCCTCTTACATTTCAATAACTCTCCCAGTGGTGAAAAATAAGCCCTTCTGCAGGGCCTGTGTCCTCAGAGCAGGGAGCTTGCCTGCTCTGCGGGCTCTGCTGAGACCATGAAGGGAATGAATAGAATCCGAGTGGCATTGTTACTGGCCTTGGCACAGGCCCACTGTGTAATGTGATAATCCCATCTGCCAGCCCTGGGGAGGACGCTGCTGGCATACCTTCCTCAGGAATCAACTTCTGACCTCCTGGCTTTTCTACCCCCATCCCCAAAACCAATTTTGCTTAAAATGCTAGTGGTGGTGCTGTCATAAATTATCCTTTAGTTAAGGGGTTTGGCTCCTGTGTGAGTTACTGTGGTTTGAAAAGAAGAAGCAAAGAAAAAAATCAGAACATCTTGGTTTAGCCACGACCCGGCGCCTAACCAGGGAGAAGTGGAAGCAGGCTGGAGAAGGCCATGTGTGAGGGCAGGGAGGCTTTTCCCCCCCATGCTCTCTGAAGCTGTAGGCTCATACCTAGCTGATGGGATCATTTTTTAGAAGTATCCTTTTATGCACCTGAATTTCTCTGGGGAGTGGGCTGAGAAGAATATGCCTTTTGACAGGAGTTATTGAGCCCTGTGTTTTTCACGTTTCTGAGTGTGTCAAAGGGATTCCAGGGAGTGCTTAGAGCTGCTTCTCCAATAGTTGGCAGGCCTGGGAACAGAGTCTCCCAGGCAGAGATTTCCAAGGCCAGGGATCCTGTGTCCACCAGCAACACAGGGGAATACGATTGCTTGCAAGGGTGTGTCAAAGGATCACACTTAACTTGCGTTGTGACTTGGGTTGGCAGCAAAAGTGGAGTACTTTTGTTTGGGATTTAGGGGCATTTCTGTGTGCTGTCACTGGCTGTTTAGCAGGAAAACAAAAATTAACCTAAATTCCCAATGTAGTTTAATGTTTTACTCTTATCCCCATCATTTCATCCCTCTTTTCAGGAGAATAAGTCTTTCTTAAATAAAAATATGTCTGGGGCACCTGGGTGACTCAGTTGAGTGTCTGAGTCTTGATCTTAGCTCAGGGCTTGATCTCAGGGTCATGAGTTTGAGCCCTGAGTTGGGCCCTATGCTGGGTATGGAACATACTTCAAAAAAATAATTAATTAATTAATGTAAAAATGCTCCGTTTTTCTTTTTTTTCTTTTTTTTTCTTTTTTATTGTTACTTAAATTTTTTTTCCCAGTGTTCCAAGATTCATTCCTTATTCCCCACACCCAGTGCTCCACGCTTTAGGTGTCCCCAGTACCCACCACCACGCTCTCCCATCCCTCCACCCCCCTCCCTCCAAGTCCCTCAGTTTGTTTCTGTGTCCAAAGTCTCTGTTGTTTTGTTTCTCTCCCTGGATTACCCTACTTCCCATTTACTTTCCTTCTCCCACTGTCCTCCAGGTTACCCCTCATGCACCACAAGTAAGTGAAACCATGCGATACTTGACTTTCTCTTCTTGGCTTATTTCACTCAGCATAATCTCTTCCAGTCCAGTCCATGTTGCTACAAAAGTTGGATATTCATCCTTTCTGATGGAGGCACAGTATTCCATTGTATATATGTACCACATCTTCTTTATCCATTCATCTGTTGATGGGCATCTTGGCTCTTTCCACAGTTTGGCGATTGTGGCCATTGCTGCGATGAACATTGGTGTACATATGAAAAATGCTCCGTTTTTCAAAAGCTTTTCCTCCCCTCTTCTCTCCTTTCAGTGGTCTCTCATTGTGCTGCCATAGGGAGGACATGGTTTGCCCTGGACTGTAGTGGCCGTTAGCAGCTATTGCCTAGGCACTGGCTTCTGGCCCGTTGGATGGTGGTGTTTTCTTTCTTTCTTTCTTTCTTTCTTTCTTTCTTTCTTTCTTTCTTTCTTTCTTTCTTTCTTTCTTTCTTTTTCTTTCTCTCTCTCTCTCTCTTCCTCCCTCCCTCCCTCCCTCCCTCTCTCTCTCTCTCTCTCTTTCTTTCTTTCTTTCTTTCTTTCTTTCTTTCCTTTCTTTTTAATATTTTATTTATTTTCCACGGAGAGAAAGAGACAGAGAGCACAAGCAGTGGGGGCAACAGGCAGAGGGAGACCGGACTCCCCAATGAGCTGGGAGCTCGATGTGGGTCTCAATCCCAGGACCCCGAGATCATGACCTGAGCCGAAGGCAGGCGCTTAACTGACTGAACCACCTGGGTGCCCTGGGTAGTGATGTTCTTACTGGCTCCATATCTGCAGTTGGTAAACCTATGGCTTCTTTTGGCTTAAGATATCCCCATGGGACCTCAGCTGCCTTCTCTTTGTGGATTTGGCCTCCCCGTCACTTTCCCTGGCTGCAGAGCATTGCAGTCCTGTATCAGCCCTCTCTGCCTTTTCAAGGTCACCTGGCCTTGCTCTATTGATGTGCCTGGCCCCCTCTCTCCCACTTTCGCGTGTGTTCCCTGGGGGTTGACATCAGCTTGAGAACAAGACTCAAGGCTTCTTCATGATGCCCTACGTTGTTGGGGTACAGCCAAGGTGGGTGTCTGGCAGCCTGAGAGACACCTTGACTTCTAGGGTCCCTCTCAGGTCTCCCACCCTTGAGAATAAAGCCCAGGGAGGAATAGTCAAGAAACACATGTCCACTTGCTGCTCTTTCCCACCTTGGTTTCCCTTTATTTTCCTCAGGAAGAGATGAAGGAATAGGATTTGTTTTTACTTCTCCTTCCTCTTTACTCTTGTTAAGCCTTAAATTATGGTACTTAGGGTATCATCTCCTTAATACCACAGAAGTCAATTAGCTGGACCCTCCAGGATTGCTTTTGATACACTTATGTGTAGACAGAGAATTGAGCAAAACCTCTCTTTCCCCAAGGCCTAGTTTTAAAGCCTAAAATCTCCTTAGTAAATGAGATCCCAGCTGTCTCCTGTTAGGGAGTGATAATTTCTCAAAAGCTTGACCTCCATGATGAGAAAGTGCCATGAAATATGCATTAAAAGAGAAAGTAAAAATCATCAGTTTAATATTTGCTGAAATAATTTCAATGTTTAAACCTCATGTAGCCTGGACTGCCACACTGCACATTTCCTGGGGGTTGAGATTGGTGTTCGTTAGAACAGTGCTACGTGTCACTGTCATCTGTTCTTACTTTGAATGCGTGTGTCTGTCTGTGGTGGAACTGTAAGTGAAAGAAGAGGGTGCTGGGAGGTAGAAAATCTTACTAGAATGAGTTGTCAATCAAATTCTTCGCCATAGTTTTTAAATAGTGTTTGCTCATGTAATGGGATAATAATCCGGAAAGAGTTTCATTCGAGTTAATAAGCACCAAGAAACTCAGGGTGAAATATATTTTGACTCTCTGTTCTTTGGCTTCCTTCACCAAGAATGCTTCTACTTGGCGCCAGAAACCACGGATATTTTGTGTTTAATCCTTCAACTCTGCCTGTGCTTCAAGGAGAAGCTCATGTTGCTTCTATGTTTCTGTACTCTACCAGGGTAGATAATCTATGCTCTGGGCTTCCTTTGGTCTTTTTCCATGACAGTTTAAAATGAATATAAACATAAATGACATGCTGAATTGTACCCTATGAGATAGTGAATTATGTCAGTTGGTTTTGTTTTTAAAAAGAAAAAAAATCCACACACAATATTTCCTCACTGAGAATGAAAAGGTCATATCACAAAAACTTCTGAGAATCTTGATTTCCGTGCTGAACCACACACTGGAGAAATACCTTCAAATCAACTGACATCTATCCAGTGTATTCCTTTAATGCTATCAAATGCCTTTTATGAGTGTAATGACATTTTTATGAACTCCTCTTTCAATAAACATTTACATTGTTTCTTTTTTCTCTCTAAGATGATTCTTCATTTAAATACTTTGTAAATAAATTCTTTTATAACAATGCTATTATTTCTATAGAATAATTCATAGCAGTAGGATATGTGGATTATGATATATATATTTTCAACTTAATGAATATTGCAGATTGCTTTCCAACAAAATCCCACTCCACTAATTCACATTTCCACAAGCAATATAGTAGAATTTTTTCCCGAATCCTTGCCAAAAATAGGTATCCTAAGTCTTTACTTTTGACAATCTGATGGCTGTTAATTATCTCACTGTTTCCTTAGGGGTAGAATACTTTTTGGTATTTTGCTTTCAAATTCTTTTATATCTATTACCCCAACATCTACTGGGGTTGTTTGCAGTTTTTTTTGTTGTTAATTTATATGACCTATTTGTATACGAAAGATACTAAGCATTTACCTATCATATATGTTGTAACTATTTTTTCCAGTATAGTCCCTTTTTCAAACAAAATTTTAAATTTTGAGTATTTAAATACATCTGTACTTTTTTTTTTTGTAGTGTGTCTGGTTTCCCAGAATTGGTGAAATTGTCTCTCCTGCCTCTAGAATTGTACATAAAAAATTTTGGACAGTTTTCATTGTTTTAGTTTTCATACATAAGTCTTTAATCCATCTGGAATTTATTTTTGCATTTGGTGTGACTTAAGGGTCCAACTTAATTCTTTTCCAGATAGATGACCAGTTGTTTATGAAGGCTCCATTTATGAAATAAATCACCTCTTCCGACTGAGTGAAATACCATTTTACTCCTGAATTAAACTCCAGTTTGTATTAGGTTTTATATTTCTTCACTCTCTTTTATTCTACTAACTTACTTGTCTATTCCTGTGCCGCTATTATTTTTGATAGGCAAGACCTTCCTTCTACTGAAGGGAGTGACCAAGGAAAAGTGCAGGGAGGAACATCCACCAGGTTGCTTAATTAGTTCATGAGAGGTGAGATGAAGAGGCAAGGAAAGGTTATACAGGGTAAAGAGACAAAGGGCAGAGACAAGGGAAAGGAGAAAAAAAAAAAAGACTGCAGCCATATGTACCCCAATGTTCATAGCAGCAATGTCCACAATAGCCAAACTGTGGAAAGGGCCGAGATGCCCTTCAACAGATGAATGGCTAAAGAAGATGTGGTCCATATATACAATGGAATATTACTCAGCCATAAGAAAGGATGAATACCTAACTTCTGCACTGACATGGATGGAACTAAAGGAGAATATGCTGAGTGAAATAAGTCAAGCAGACAGCCAATTTTCATATGGTTTCACTTACTTGTGGAATATAAGGAATAAAAGGGAGGACATTAGGAGAAGGAAGGGAAAAGTGAAGTGGGGAAAATTGGAAGGGGAGACAAACCATGAGAGACTGGATTCTGAGAAACAGGCTGAGGGTTTTAAAGGGGAGGTGGGTAGAGGGATGGGTGAGCCTGGTAGTGGGTATTAAGGAGGGCACATGTTGCATGGAGCACTGGATGTTATATGTAAACAGCGAGTCTTGGAACACTACATCAAAAACTAGTGATGTATGGTGGCTAACACACACACACACACACACACACACTCACACACACACACAGAAAGAGAGAGAGAGAGAGAGAGAGACTGCAGGATAAAAGCTGTCCATGAAAAAAAGAACATGTAAGATAAAATCTCCCCCACTTCTTTTTCTTCCTCCCACTCCATAGAGAAGGATGTTGTGAATATTAGCAGTGAGATACATTACCACTGTCACAATCGTGTCCAAATGAGCATATTATATTACTGCCAACTGCCATAATTAGTAAGGCCCATGAGAAAGTGACTAAAATCTTTTGCCTGTGATGAGTTTGAAGTGAGTTTGAACTGTGAGTTCAGAGATGAACGTAGTTGATAAAAATGGCCCCCTGGAAGGAGAATCTTCTTTTCTACAGTGATCAGCCATACTAAATATTAACTGCAGAGCTGGGCATTGTTTTGGAAGGTTGAATATCATGATGAATCCAACTCATTATTGCACATTTATAATCCCTCTTTATTTAAATAGCTAAGTGCACAAAGAGAAAATTGTTTCAGTTTGAAAAAGCTCAGATTTTTCCCTTGAGTGAAAGGATTCTTTCTGCCTCAGGAGTTTTTATTTACACCAGCTCTCCCAAGGGTCTCTCCATCTGCTTATTCTTTCTCCAGGCCTCAGTTAGTGTTCTATGTTAAGAGTACACATTTACATAATTGGCTATTCCTTATTGGAAAGGATGTATTTTAACCCATTTTGAGAAGCATACTTTAAAAAAAAGCCACACTGTAGATTTTTGGGGGGAAATCTCATTGTTTATTTCTTTACTTTCACATTCTTTCTTGTTTTCTATTTATTTATTTATTTAAAATATTTTATTTATTTATTTGACAGAGAGAGTAGGCAGAGAGGCAGGCAGAGAGAGAGGAGGAAGCAGGCTCCCTTCTGAGCAGAGAGCCCCATGCAGGCCTCGATCCCAGGACCCTGAGATCATGGCCTGAGCTGAAGGCAGAGGCTTTAACCCACTGAGCCACTCAGGTGCCCTCTTTCTTGTTTTCTATTTCAGGTGCTTTTTTAGCCTGTATGATTTTTTTCCCCTTATTTAGTTACCTTTGATTATATTCCTTATGAAACTATTACAGACAGACCCTTTATGCTCTTGTCAATGAGAATGTATCATTAGAATCCTTCACCTGAGGTATAGATTTTGTGTTAAAGGAATGGTGTGGGAAAATTTACTGAAGTTGTTTCAGTAAATCAATTAATAGTCATTTTGTTTGTGAGCCTTAATTGGAGAAATTGGAAGTTATTTATAGATATAAGATGATACAGAAAAATCTAAATGCCCACTTTCTCTTCTTCTGTTTTGTATTACCTATCAGTATAGGGTGTTTACCTTCCTCCTACTAGGGTGGTTTATGTGTAATTTTCCTTGAACAATATAGTACAGATTATATTCCTTTATAATGATATTTTTGAATATTAAAATTAGAGCCATCAGAAGGATTTGCATGAACTCGAGCTCTGGATTGTTAATGTGAAAAAAATATGTTAAGAATGGTATATGGGATGAAGGTTTCGAATTATATACATTTTGTTTTCAAGTAAAGTTGCCACTCCCTCTGAAACTACATCAAAAGATATATTTCAAGTCCCTTTGTCCAGCTCTTCTGTGGGAGTTTTAGACAAAGGCCTCTTAATTGGCTCTTAGTGAGTAACATCTCATTCTTCTCCATCCATATGATGTGGAGAAATAAGAGAGACCTAAACAACACAGTATAATTGGAAATTGTCTAATAGACACAAGCTTTGATTCCACATCTGTAGACCTGAGAATAAGGGAAACGATTCCCTACCCCTTCCTCTCATCATTTTTTTAAAGCTGGTCTCAATTCAAGATAAAAAGCAAGTTCTAAAATTTAAGATTATTTTCATATCAAAGGGAGGCAATGAAAACTGCATTTTTTACCAAGATTATAGGCTCATGTCTTCTTTTTAAATTAAGCTTAAAAAGCCAACCCCACATTTTAGTATAGAAGCTCATGAAGGGTAAAGCCAATGTTTAGTTAGCCAGGGGCATTAATAATGTAGTGTTAATCTGACCTAGTTAATATTTTAATTGAAAAAAAGCATTATTGTAAGTTAAAAGTAGAAAATGTATTTTTAAAAATCTTAAAAATAAAAAAATCAAAATTAAAAGCAACTTTTTGAATTTAGTTAAATTTTTGAAATGAATAAGACAGTGAGAAAAAGGACTACATATCAGAACATATCTCTGAAATTAATATCCAATATTTTTTCTTCAAATATTTCTCATTTCTCTCCTTTTTTTCAGTTTGATAGTTGGCCAGGAGTCATTGTTTTCTAGACACTTTTTCGAGTGAAAATTCCTAAGGCCCAAGATTTAAGGTAAACAGGTGGTGTGGATTTGAGGAGACTGGAGCTTTCTTTGGAAAACATTAAAGAGTTTCTTGTCTAAGAAAGAGAGAGACCTTGCCATCCTGGACAATGTAGGCCCTGGATCCTGCTTCCTAGATAGACCCATGAAGGTAATGAGATATCAGATGGACTGGGGGACACAAGAGAAGAGTTTGAAATCCATTATGATGACATTCCAGTAAGATTCTAAATGGCCACTTCTGCACAGAAGCAGCAGAACTGTTCCCATGTCTTAGAGTAAAGATTCTTTGGAAGAAGTAGAGAAGACTTTAGGGTTGCCTAAAGTACTTCAAGGATCAACATGAGTATCCAAAAAGATAATAGATCAGTACATACCTGTGTAGACAGAAGGTTCCAAGAATCAGAAGAATGTTGCATGCTCTACCATACCTTCATACTTGGTCAGCCCCCTAGAACTTATATCCGGTGCCAAAGATGAGAGGGAGAGAGGGTACAACACACTGATGGAAATGAGCTTCTGTCATCTGATACAGCAGTTCAAAAATAGAAATTCAGTTGATTTATAGAAATTGAAGTTATAATATCTCACATAAGAGTGTGGATTGAGATTCATAGTCACTATGTTGAAAACAATAGAAGGGAAGGATGACTCATCAGTGGGCTGCTTCCACTTTTTACCTTTAGCTGCAATCAGTGAAGGAAAATTCCTCTTTATCTGATAAGAATGTAATTTTCTTTGGTGGCTGTTTTTTTGTTTGTTCCTTTTTTTTTCTTTTTGAGAGAGAGAGACTGTGTGAGTGGGGAAAGGGGCAAAGGAAGAGGGAAAGAGAGGATCTAAAGCAGGCTTCATACTGGATGTGGAGCCTAATGTGGGGCTTGATCTCATGATCCTGAGATTATGCCTCAGCCAAAATCAGGTGTCAGATGCTTAACCGACTGGGCCACCCAGGTGCCCTTGATGGCTGTTTTAAAGCATGGCCCAAAACTGTGGAATGGCAAGTATTAAAAAGGGCTCCTAAGTGCTATCTCCATGTTCTGCTGTGAGATAATCTGCAGTGGGAAGACTGCCTACAGTGAAGTGTCAACATTTTTCCTTCTCTTTCACTTTCTTTGTTCTGTTTTCTTATATATTAATGGTGTCTTCTGTTTTATTGATCAGAAAATAGTAATATTTTAGTATGTATTTTGCTGTGATATAGGCTGTGTCATACTTTAAAATGTTGGCTTTAGTTTACTTCTCAGTTAAATTTCTTTGTAACCTTTAGTTGGCTTTTTTCTCATTACCTTAAAGCTCTACCATCATTAAAATTTTCTTTTTTCTTTTAGATTTCTTTGTACTTTACCTGAAGTTATTAACTTCAATGGCAGTCCTTTTCTCCTTTCTTGTTTTGTGTTTTGACATATTGTTAGTTTATCCTTTATCTTAAATTTTGTTTTGCACCTTACATTAATCTTCCCCCCCAAATGTTTTATTGTGCTAGTGTATATGCTTTTTCTTGGTTTTAAGATTTAATCCTCTTACTCCTCTACCTTTTCTATATTCTGTTGCTCTATTTTTACTTCCTTTATCTTGAGTGAAGTGTGACTTATTTTCTAAATAGCAAACAAGAAGCAGAATCTGTAGCTTAGTAGCAGTGGAGTGAACCCACACACTGAACAGAGAAGCCTGGAAGATTAAAGATGAAAGGAGGGTTAAATCATCTGGCCAAGTGCATGCTTGCTGATATTCATATGACATTTTGTCAAGTTAAAATTACTGTACCCATAGCTTGTGATTTAGGATTTTTTAAAGTAACCAGTTGTGTCTGCCTGTAAACTGGAGAAACCCTCAAACCGATTTTTCAGGAAAATCTTAGACCTTTTCATGGGTTGACCTTTCACTCACATTCTATAACTGAAAGTACTGTATGTTTGATGGGCTTTCCAATTCTCAGAAATGACTAGCAGTGCTAGCCTGAGAATGCAAATACACATTTTTCTTCTAGCTTCTTTCAAGAGCAGTTTGAAATTTTTTGCCAAATTTGAAATATGCACAGAGCAATTCCACATTGAAGAATGAAGAATATATTCTATGGAAATACTCTCAAAAGTCCTCAAGGATGTTAGTAAAACACTGTAAGTCACAGATACAATTGAAAGCAATCTGAATGTTCAGTAGGACATTTTATTTTACTTAACTATATAATACATGTATGTTAAGAAAAGAATAAGCTTGTCCTCTGGGTCCAGCAGCATTAAAGATTGAATTTCTGAGGGTCTCTGCTCTTACAAATACAAAACATTCAGGGGATACCTGGGTGGCTCAGTCTGTTAAGCATCTGACTTTTGATTTCAGTTCAGATCGTAATCTTGGGGTTCTAGGATTAGGTCCCACATTGAGCTCTGTGCTGGGTGTGGAGCCTGCTTGGGATTCTCTATGTATCTCTTCCTCTTCCCCTCTCCCCCACCTGTCTTTAAGGAAAGAAAAAAAAAAAAAGAAATGACTCAAAATATATCCAGGAAAAAATATGTAGGAGTCAAAAAGGAGGGGGGAAAAGAAAGAAAAGCAAAGAGGGAGGGAAGGAAGGAGGGAGGGAGAGAAGAAGGAAGGGATGAAGGGAGGAAGGAAGGAAAGCCAAATTTTAAGTATATGTGATGACATAGTTGTCTTGGGAAGATTTCAGTATAAGATCTATGACCAATTGTAATAACAGTTTAAAAACACTTAGAAATAGGAGTTTTACCTGTGAAACCTTTTGTTATAGAAGCTACCTAACAGGTTAGTTGTTTTTTTGTTTTGTTTTTGAGGAGAAAAAATGTAATGTAGATTTAGTAACTTTTAGGGAATAATGAGTATAAAAGGTCAGAATTACAAATGTTGGTTAATGTTACATATAAGCTTTTTATTTTATTTTATTTTAAAGATTTTATTTATTATTATTTATTTTATTTCATTGACAGAGAGAACTAGAGAGGGAACACAAGCAAGGGGAGTGGAAGAGGAAAGCATGCCTCCCGCTGAGCAGGGAGCCCAATGTGGGGCATGATCCCAGGACCCTGGGATCATGACCTGAGCTAAAGGCAGGCACTTAATGACTGAGCTACCCAGGCACCCGAGTATATATATGCCTTTTAAATATCACTTAAAAAAGTTGATAAGGATTTGGGGAAAATGATTAAAGTGGTATAATTTTTAATCCTTTTGAGTCTCTCTACAAATGCAGGCAATTAGGATGTCACTTTGGAATAAAAGGAGCACTAGCTACAATAAAACTGACAAGGTATTCTTAAAACCACAGTTTAGAGAAGGTAAGGGCAAATCATGACATTATATAACCTAGGGGTAGGCAAATAGAATGAATCAAAAACCCAGGAGTATTTAAAAATAATCAATAGATATTTACTAGGATACATTATAG
Organism: Spilogale gracilis; assembly: GCA_004023965.1. Taxonomy (NCBI): domain Eukaryota; kingdom Metazoa; phylum Chordata; class Mammalia; order Carnivora; family Mephitidae; genus Spilogale; species Spilogale gracilis. Next base: position 15,056 of record PITA01021093.1, on the reverse strand, counting down.
GCCAATTTGAACATGGCAACTAAAAATGGAGAAAGTCTTTATATATACCAACTTGAGGATAAGTGCAAGGGATATGGTAAGGTCTGAAAAGTCCAGAACAGCACTATTCAATCTCAAAACAAAACACAAAACTATAGGAAACTGACAGGAATACAGTGTAAATTAGGCAGAACGGTGTCAGTGGGAGCAGAAAGAAATTTACATAGAAGTGGAGGAGAAGCACAGAACTCAGAGATTATCAGAAAGTAAGAGGCTGTAGCTTTTAACATTAAAATTATAAAGCAGAGGGTTGCCTGGGTGGCTCAGTCAGTTGAGTGCCTTCAGCTCAGGTCATGGTCTCAGGATCCTGGGACTGAACGCCAGCATTGGTTTCCCTGATCAGCAGGCAGCTTGGTTCTCCCTCTCCTTCCTGCTATGCTCTTTCTCGCTCTCTCTGTTTCTCTCTCTCAAATAAATAAATAAAATATTAAAGAAAAAACTACAAAGCAGAGTTGTAGATAAGTGATGCTTAAAAAGCTCTTAGAACCTGCCCATCCCCCTATAAGTTAAGGAAAACTAAATTAGATTTCATGGTAAGTAATAATGAGGAAAAAAAACAAGAATAAGGAGCATAATTTCTCACAGAAAACTGAAACCAGGAATACATGCCCATAAAACAGAAAGGATAACCTGATGATGTAACATTTCAAAAGGAGATAAAAATTAGGAAAGTTATAGGTGATATGAAAAAGTAGCATAAATGAAACCAAAACAAGAATTGCTATTCAAAGGAAAAATCATTTCAGAAATACAGTCTAGAATAAACTTCAGAGTAAATAGAGACCACCAATAACATCTGAAAGTAAAAAGTAAGCAAAAAGAAAAAATGAAGAATGAGAAAGTAGTTAAAAAAAAAAATACAAGATGAAGATAGGCAAAGCAGGTCCAATATGCATATAGAGATCCTTGACTAAGAAAAGTAAGCCATTGGAAGAGAACAAATAGTAAAAACTGTAATTCAAAATATTTTTGAAATTAAAAAGGAGACAACACTATACATTGAAAGAAGTCACCGTTTATCTGTTGAAATTCGGCATAAAATTATGTCACTTAAAATATACACAGAACTGCAAAGTCATATTACAGTAAAATTACTGGACTTTAAAGAAACAGAAAAATAAACTGAACACGGAGAAAGTAAACCAAGACATTCAAAAAAGAAAATCTGATGTCATCAAACTTCTTGATAGTAATGGTTTATGGTAAAAGTTAGTTGTCTTTACTCAATAAAAAAGATGTGAACCATTTATTTTATAACCACTTAACATAACTTCCTGATAGAACAGTTGCATGCAGTCTATTTTTTAGACTCCATTGGTGAATTAAAATAGAAATATGAACAAGTAGGGTTATGCAACGATGGTAGAATGTTAGAAAAAAACTTAAAACTATCCTGCATTGCAAGATCATCTGATCATTTCCATAGATGCGGAAGAGGCCTAGGGAAAAATCCAGCTGTTGATATTCCTAACACTCAGTAAAAAGGAACTGATGGATACTTCCTAAAGAGAATAAAATGTCTCTATAATGTAATCTTACCTTATGATCCAGTAATTCTCCTCTACAGGAACTTAAGCCAAAAAATGTCTACAATAGTGTTGTTTACAATAGCAAAAAGCTGGAAATAAGCTAAATAGTCATCAAGAGGTACTGAAATATTTTCATTCATCAGACTGTGGTAGTTAGTATTAATTAACTAGCACTAAAAGATTGGCTATGTACTAATCTGCTAATGCCTATCTCTGTAACTTTGGCAGAGCTCTTTAACTTCTCCAGGCTTTCGGTGTTCTGTCTGTCAAATGGAGATAACAGTTTCTCTACCCTGCAGTGTGGCACTCGGAATTAGAGTTAATATATACGTGTGAAGCCCTTTGCACAGTGGGAAACTTGGCGGGCATTCCAGTGATTATCTCAGAGGTGCACAAATGCTGCTAAGTTTATTTAACTGGGTTCTAGTGAGGGGAATCAGTAGAGCTTTATTAATAAGGCAGAAGTTACCAGCTCCTTTTCATTGTGTTCCCTTAGTTGAGTTCACCGCTCTTACTAATTAATTACTACAGTAACCTCCTGTCTGATCTTCCTGACTATACTGTTTTTTCTTATCAATGGTTCTTCAAAACAGGAGCCACATCCCATCAGTGTTGTGAAATCAGTTTCGTAGGCCAAGGCCAAAAATTTAAACCTTGAGTCAGAATAGAAAACATCAGTGCATCACAGGCTGTCCAACTCTGTTTCATGAAACTATTCTTCAGCTCTTTTTCTGTGTTTAACTGTACTAGGTTATTACATAAGAGCGTTTTCTGTGGGTGACAAAGTTTGATAATCTCTGCATTTGATCCATTCTCTACAAGTCAGCTGGAATGATCTACTGTGATACAGATCTGGTTATGTCACTTTCTTATTTATTTGTAAATGACTGTCTGTAGCTTGCATGAAGACGTTTACATTCCTTACATGCAAGGCCCTTTGAGATCTTAAGCTATTTTCCAAGTCCTGTCTCCTCTCCATGGTCTCTTGATTACCCCAGTTGGGACCCTCGTGTAGCTCACTGGACAAGTTATACTGTTGGCATTCATGCCTTTGCACAAGCAGTCCCTCCCTCTGGTTGCCCCTTTTCTCCTCCTGTGACGAATGTTTCCTCTTCTTGGTTTAAAATTTAGCTTATGCAGAATGCCTGGGTGGCTCATACCATTAAACAGCTGCCTTTGGCTCAGGTCGTGATACCAGGGTCCTGGGATGGAGTCCTACATTGGGCTCCTTCCTCAGTGGGGAGCCTGCTTCTCCCTCTGCCTGCTCTGCCTGCCACTCCCTCTTCTTGTGTTTTCTCTCTCTCTGACAAATAAATAAATAAAATCTTAAAAAAAAAATCAGCTTATGCCACTTCTTTCAGGAAGCCTTTCTTGATACTCTGTCCCTCCTGGGCTCTACGAGTGCCATATCATTAACTTTATAATGGTGCTTGTTACAAAGTATGAAAATTTTAGTTTATTAGTCTTTCTTGCCCACTAGAAGATAAATTTCTTTAAAGCAGGAACTGCGTTTTGGTTCCCTAAAAATCCTCTAATAACAGCAGAGAAACTGCTTTCTCCCAGGTCCTCAGTATATTTGTTGAGTGACGGACTGATTATGCTTCCTTGGGTGGCAAATGAGAGAGAGTTTCTGGTAACATGATGAAAATATTAGGAATAACTTTTTTTTTAAGTTCGAAATTTGGCCTCTAATTGATGTCTAGTGTATTATTTTTTATTGTAAGGCAAAGGAAAAAATAAAAGAGGACCATTTAGAGTCTGTGATAGAAAAGTAGATCTAAATGTGGTTGGTTACCCTTTGATATATTATGGTCTTTGGCCTACTAATTTTAACTAGAGTACTATAGTTATGAAACCAGGGCTTTAGTGCCTTTGATATATATATATATATATGGTCATATATTATATTTATATATATGACTGTTTTCTCATGTCTGAAAGCAACTAGTTAAAGTTTATCTGCAGAACTGCTCTGGTGGCAACTATCCCAGTAAACACATCCCTTGCATTATAGGGTGATAAGTCTTTTGAGCCAAAAGATATGTCAAACCATTAGTTATCAAAGAAGAAGTGACACGTGGGTAGTGAAAATTCCTTTAGATAGATCACATGTGGATCTGATATAAATAAAATATATCGTTCTTCTTCAAAGATGGATTTTTTGGGTTTTAGACCAATTTTATTTTATATATTCCCTCTCATTTCCTGTCTTTTGATCATATCTTGATGACTAACAGCTTTGTAAGAGCAGGAATTTGGGGAGTATAGAGGAAAATCAAAATGCTGAGTTCCTGATATTCACAAAAATGTCAGTAAAGAATCTGTTTGCCACTCATTATGTGTCAGGTTCTATAGTAAGGGTTCTGATGTGCGTTATGCATGACTCCATTAAATCCTCACACCTACCCTACAAACCTTAAGTTTGACAAGGTAAGGTAAAGTGTCACAGTTACGTAATTACAGTTGGTTTGTTCTTTATATTTTAAAGTGGTAAAAATAAGATCAGAGAGAAAATAGAAATGAGGATTTAAACTAAGAATTTGAATTTGTCCTTGTATTTGCTTTCTTCAAAACAAACCTACTTCCTATCCATGGATTATAGAGAGTATACTGGGCAGGGGATAGGTATACTGTATTAGTTCATAGAGTTTTTGCTTATTGGGTGCCTTTGCTGTACCAATGAGAAATTAATAAAAATCAAGAAATTCATTCATTTGTTCATTCATTCATTTGTTCATATTTTAGACTCTAGAGACATAAGCAAAAGTAGGAAACATTAGAATTAGGATCTAGACAAGTAAATAAATGTTACAGCATTGTAACCAGGGGTATAATTGATATAAACATGCAACAATAAGAGAAAAATAGAATGGCCATTTTAAGTACTTAACTCTTCCTGAAGAAATCAGGGAACATTCTGAAGAGGTGATTTGAAGTGAGTTCTAAAGAATGAGTAGGGGAGTAGCCAAAGGATCAGAGAACACTGAGACTTCGTGGACATTTCCTATCCTCCAGACTATAAAGTCTGCTGAGATGACAATGACAAGTGAACCTGCATGATGAAAATTTGATGGGAATCTGAAGCTGGGGAACGAAAGAAGGACTGGGAATAAAGGAGCTGACAGCCGTTTCTGAAGTACTAGGTGCCTTATCACTTTTATTTTTCAGATTCTCTTTCTTTCTATATCAAATAAGACACAGTCATAACAATGCCATTTCCCTGAACATTGACAGTTCATTACCAGGCATTGGGATAAGGATTGTTCTTCTGTCTTTCATCCCTCCTCAGCTGCTTCTCTACTCTGAGAGTAGTGTTACTCAGAAAGGCCAAAGGAATGTTATTAATTAGCATTGAACTTCTTGGAAGTGCCAATTTTAGGGAAAGCCCCAAATGATCGTTCAGCCATTTTTTTTTTCACATGTGAAATAATGGAAAAGAGTAAAATCAAGACTAGAATGTGTTTTGCTTTTCCAGATCTGCCTGGTGCAAGTGCTAAAGAAACCGCAGATGGAAGCTCACAGATGGAAGCCTGCTGATCATACAGCTGTTTCTTTGTTGGTATGAAAAACCAATTGTGGGTGGGAGCAACAGAGGAAGAGACAATATTAGAATGCAATGGCATTTTAATTATACCTACCATAATTTTAATGTTCTGTTCTGTGGTGAATTGTTTGGGGAGTTGTCTTGAAATTAGAATCCAGTCCCACAAACTTGAATCAATTAAAGTAGTGCTGTTTGGAAATATACAGAGAAGCGACTTTGCAAAAGAATTTCCAATAATCTTGCTTTGTAATGTTTAGACTTCTCTGCTGACTCTTGGGTTGAGAGGAGAGGGAAGGGAGAAGGCCAAGATTTAAAGTGCCCTATTTCTGCTCCCTAGGGACTTCCACTGGAGAACATTCTTAACTCGTTGAACTGCTTAAACTGTCTCTGAATACTCTTACCAGAAGTCACCCTGCTAGCCGTGAACCAAGCGTGCCTGAAGGAGGTAATGTGACTCTAAGCTTGTGCCGCCATCCCAATTTTCCAGGAATGGAGTCTTGAGAGCCAGTTAAGGAGGCCACTCACTAAGGGTTGTACCAAATTTCATTTCATGAGTTGCTGTGAGCCTTCTGTGGTTCCAAGCACAGGATGAGTGAGAGAGACACTGTTCTTAATGCTCTTAGAGCTCATTGTCTAGTAGGAAAAACATGTATAAACTAGTGAATTAATTATTTAGTGATGGAAGAAATAGATGCAAAGTAACAAGTGGTAAGAGACCATAAAAGAGTAGAGCAAGAAATAGATGAAGGGGCAGCAAAGGCTCTTCTGGGCAGTTGGAGGCTTGTATACTGAATGGAGTTCTATGGGTTAAAAAGGAAAAATAACTCCCTCTGGAGGGAAGAGCATATGTGAAGGCTCTGTGGCTTAAAAGGGAGTGACTTGTTTGAGGAACTAAAAGATGACCAGTGTTCCTGGAATATAGAGACCTAGGAAAGGAGGCAGGGTTATGGGGAAGGGTTGGACTGAAGAGAGCCTTGGAAGCCATACTAGTGATATTTCACTTGATTCTAAGAACAATGGGAAAACGAAAGACTTTAAAGAGGCAAGGGACATGCTCCCATGTGAACATTCTACAAAGATTCATTTGGCGATTGTGTGCATGTTGATTTGGAAGGTGACAAATCTGGAAGCAGAGGTGGTGATACAGAGAATCTCACAGATCCAAGAGAGATTTAGGAACCACATGAGCAAGTTTTGGTGACCAATTATATGTGAATTATGAAGGAGGAAGGGATAAGACCCAAGAGAATGCCCAGGCTTGGCGAGAAGGTGTGGGGCAAGAAAACTGAGTTCAAGTTGGGACAGTTAAACTTGGGATGCCGTCTAAGGGACACCCAGGTGAAGCAGCACAATAGAAATGAAAAAGTGGAGGGAGGTGCTGAATGACATGAACTTGAATTTATAATCCCTCCTCTGTCACTTACTGTCCAAGAGACCTTGGGCACGTTTTTAAATCTTCTTATGCATCACTTTTTTCATCTGTACAATGAAGATAAAAGTAACACTACCTCTACTGTGTTAATGTGAAGATTAAGTGAGAATATGCATCAGAGTAACAGTGGATACTTGGGGGTGTGGGTGTGAGATGAGGTGATGAAAGTAATGACAGCCACGGGGAGTAATGAAAGCCACGGGGAGTTGAGGAAATCATCTAGAGAGAGAATGTTGAATAAAAGAGGGCCAAGGGTTGAACTTTGAGGAGTGCCAACTGCTGAAGATGAAGTCGAGGAGAATGAGTCAGCAAAGGAACCTTAGACTGGGCAGTCAATAAAGCAGGAAGAAAACTGCCCAGGTGGGCGAGGTGTGGTTACATTTGGAAGAACATACAAGTAATACTGCCTGTTGTTGCAAGCTGTAATGCGTGGAGAACGACAAAGTGTGCTTTAGGTGAACTAAACTAGAGACTTGAGCAGGCTGTTGGGCTAATCAGGCAATAATCTTTGTTGAGAAACTATCTGTTTCTTTATTTTAAAACAAATTGTGGTTTCTATCCTGGAAACAGAGCCAATCAATTGGTCACTTGGAAGTTAAATCCAGTATTTCTTATGAGATTCTCCGTTTTCAAGGAGGTGCTACTTAAAACTTATTCAATTTATATAAAATGAAAAAATATCACTGATGTCAGAGAAGAAAACAAAAAAGTACCAAGAAAGGAAATTTCTTTCTCTTCACTCAGAGTTATGACCAGTGTATAACCTTTAACTTTTATTCAAGAAAAATTATTTTATTTTCTTGAATTATAATTCCGTAGACACCCATCCCTCCTCCCAATTTAATTTTTTTTATAAAAACTAGCACTTTTTATTTTAGATTTGGAGAAAGTGATGGTTGTCTGACCTCATAAAAAAGAGATGAGTCTTGGGGAGTATGAGTGGCTCAATTGGTTGAGCATCCAACTCGATTTTGGCTCAGGCCATGATATCAGTGTCATGAGATCGAGCCCCATGTTGGTCTCTGTGCTTAGCAGAGAGTCTGCTTGAGATTCTTTCCTTTTCCCTCTGCCTGTCTCTCCACTCATGTGCCCTCTCTCTAAAATAAATAATTTGTTTTAAAAAGAGGTCAGTCTTTTTTATGCTATATATGTATGAAAACTGCTTCATTTCAGATAAGTGGTAAATTTCCAAAGGGAGAGATGGGTTTCATTGCATGCCCTGTTTTTCATGTGCACAGCATTTTACTTTAAGGCCTGAAAAATGGTAGTTTTATTAGCAAATGAAGTAATTAGCCATAAGCACACCATGGAGAGAGTGGGAAATGGGTTGTGATGAATTTGTAGTTTCAGGTGGCATTCTGAAATGCTAGGGTCCTAGCTCTTAATTGTGCTTGGATTTAGTGCCAAGGCACGTGGTAAGAGGCAGGTATTTTAATCACCCTCCTGCTTTGTATCAGTTCAGTACATTCTGGGTGAGAGCGCCGAGGTTGGTGGACTGTGTTTGGCACCTTTAACGGTAGTAGCCCATTCTGAATCTGAAGCAAGTCATTGACTTCTATAAACTTTACTTTTCTTAGCTGTGAATTGGAGATAATAGTCCTGCCACCCTCATAAGGCTTTAGGAGGAGTGGATAGGTTAATGGAGGGAGAGCTCTTGGCATACAGGAAAACCATTACATGGCCAGTACTTTTAAACATGAGAATTCCCTCTGCCGAATTGTTAATCTGTTCATCTTTATCTGTCCCAGGTTTGTTTAGGAAATGTCATTCTGTTCTCCTTCCTCGCCTTCTCCCAGACTTCAAGATTGTCTTTATAAAAGTTACACACATGACCCTCAATCTGCAACTCATTTATGCAAAATGAATTTTTTTATTTTTTTCAAACTCAATCTTATTTTTATTTTGAGATTCTATTCTGCCAGGGAGGGTAGAAATAACATCCATTAATTTGAAGATCTCTCTTCCCCCTCTACCCATACCTTTCCTTGGGGTTTTATGTAAATGTAGGACTCATACAAGATGCCAAAGTTTGTTCTTAAGGGGCAGTTGTCCTTCAGTGTGCAGGAAGTGGCTCTGTTGTCTGTGCTTTGGCTTGGCTCTGATCTTCTGTCACCACGGGAGGTCATGGTTCTGTACTTGGGCTCTTCTTGTATGATGTCTCCCCTGATTGGCTAAGTGCCAGCCTGTGCAATTCCTTCCCCAGAGTGGGGAAGCTGTGCTTTCTTCCCAACTTCTACCAGCTATTTGGTCTATACCCTGAGCCCCTAAGTTCTCTTGCATATGATTTCTGTTTTTTCATCCGTCAAATCCATCGTTTATAGCCTTGAATGCATAGCCAGTTACCTACTTGATGAAGGAGAAAGGAAGGAGACCACAGGAGAGTGAGGGACCAAAATCCAATATCTCAAATGTATTGCCGTGCCCCTTCCAGTTAAAGACATATTATGGAAGTTAATGCTTTCGGTCATGGAGTACACTGAGGTGAAATATAGCATTTGGAATATCATGCAGAATTTATTATTTATATCCAACTTAGCAGAAAGACGTTTTAAAAGTTCAAGTTTTGTATTTCTGAGAATGGACTGTGACTGTATTCAATGACCTAATTAATTTAAAAATCTCCTGTAAGTAACACAAGAGGGCTCATTACCCAGATTAGTGAGGGGAATCCTGACTCAACATCATTATAACTATATCAGCAAGGTGGAAAAGGTCTGAAACATTATGCATGCTTTGAAGAAACAAACTGTTTTCTCTAGTGTTTATGCTTTGACTCAAGAAGCCCTTATTCTATGCATCGGGACATTAGAAGCATTTTTCTTGACTTCTTCCAGACCCAATACTTCTACCTAATTTAGCAAAAGGAAAAGAAATGTTTGCCTTCATGTTCTATGGGCCACTCATAAATGTGGCTTTCTGTTGCCCTTGGTTACATGCTGTATTAACAGTAATAGGAAGGAAAATAATTCAAAATTTGGTTTTGAGAGGGACAAAGGGATTTGGAAGCATTGTTTACCTACTAGACTGGAGCAGACCTTGGTGGCCATCTGGTGCACCATGTTTTTGGGTAATTAACATGCATCCACACTTCTATTTCATTTCTTTTCTGAAGTAAATCTGAAAATGTGTGCTAACAGACTGTCTGTAACACAAAGAAGCCAATGTTAAAAAATGATTATACTCATCTCCTTTCAAAAAACAATGAAGGAAAAAAAAAGCCCAAACTTTGTTTTGCCACCAAAGGCAGAAGCTATCCTGAGAAGCTGCCAGGGGCTCTGGGTCCCAGACGGAATTGCTTGTTCTCTTTAGTCAGCACATTTGGTGAGCAGTGTTGTAGGCCCAGTATTCCCCCTTCCTCTCCATCAGCCTTGTCATCCAAAGCCTTGAGGGGAACATTTACATGATCAAATGTTCACAGCCACAATGGTGCAGCCCCATTTAGGGACTGGATTTTGAATCTGGGATTAGTTCTTACTGGTTCACAGCTTGAGTTTGTTTTTCCAAATGACTTTATCAAAGCTATAAATTCAAGTGAGTCAACGTACTAAATGGTGGCTCAGTGTGTCTGTGTGTTGGCAATATATATTCAATTTAATCTGTATGGAGAAAAAAGTTATTATTGCTGGCATAAAGCCTTCCAGGAGAATTCAGCAAATAGGTCACATACACAAGTCTAAACAGTCTCTTTCTGGAAGGTTTTACTTTATAATATCAGTGCAATCACTTCATCCTCAAAAGATCTAGATGTATTATAAGTCAACTGGAATGAATAGATGAAAAAACTCAGACTGTCATTGTGAACATAAATGCAGATGTTTATTATATAAATAAAAATCTTCAGCTGAAGAAAAGTGCTTAAGGTGTAAAGGTAATTAAATGAAATTTCAGTGTAGAACATGAATTTCACAGCAGGAGCCTTTAAAACAGAACTGATTGCTTTAAACATAAGTTGATATTTAATATTTACTTTTAAAAAATGTAAAAAGCTTAGCCTATTTGTGCTGAAACAAATTGTGTTCTGATTTAAGAACAATTCTAATTTTAGATTTGTATCTAGTGTTAGGTACACTAAATATTCTAAAGGCTTTAATACATTCCTCTTTTATAGATGAGAAAACTGAGGTTTAGAAACATCAGATTACTTGTGCACATTTACTTGTTTAGTTAAATCTTAAAGGTACCCTAAATTCATTTAGTTCCTCCATCTCTTCCTTTCTCCTAGAATTATCTTACCATGATTTTGCTATTAAGATAGGTGCCTGTGGTACAAAAATGCATAAGACAAAAGCCATAAAAATCACTCTAAAAGTGGTTAGAGTTCACCTAGGTAGAGAGGCAAGATAATGTAAGAGTCCCACAGATGTGGGGAGCCTTGGGAATAGAGAAGGAAGCCCAAGATATTTGTGTGCGTGTATGCATGTGTACGTTTGTATATGTGTGGTATGTTGGGGGAAAGGGGCCTAGGAAGTTCCAAAATCCAGACAATTGAAGAATCCTGTAAGTAGTTTTTCCAGGCAAAATAAGATATAACTGTTGCATTGTTTTTCTCAGTGGGCTCCCCTCTTAGCAATTCCAGTGATGCCAGACAAAAAAAGCCACAGTACAGTTGAGGCTAACTCTGACTTCAAGATGTCTACAAGTAGATCTAAGAGTAGCTATGGGTGAGTAGACTGTAGACGGTCAGAATCAAACTCACAGCTCTTAGGGTCATAAAGCTTAACTCTCAGGGATTTTTGTTTTGTTTTGTTTTTTTAAGATTCCATTTATTTATTTGCTAGAGAGAGAGAGAGCACACAAGCAGGAATGAGCATCAGGCAGAGAAAGAAGCATAGAGAGAGAGCGCACAAGCAAGAGTGAGCAGCAGGCAGAGAAAGAAGCAAGGAGCCCAATGTTGGACTCAATCCCAGGACCCTGGATCATGACCCAAGCCAAACGCAGACACGCAACTAACTGAGCCACTGAGGCATCCCTAGAAGTGAAAAATAAAAGTCAGAGTAGAGAGAGGCAAATGAGTAGGGCAGGAAATAAGCTGTCTAAGTGTAAGACAGCATAGTTAACTGAGACAGGGTTGGAAGAGGTGGAGTTTCACTTGGACCTTGTCGATTGAGATGACTTATCAGTGCTCATCCAAACCTGATGGCTGTCTAGGTAAGCACACAGCCACTGATCGATCTGTTAAATCAGAAGCTGTCTGTCACCCCTATCCCAGGCTGGAGTGTGTGACCCCTATTAAAGCTACCAAAGCAGTAGATCAGAGGGACAAGCACATGAGACAGGATATTGGGGGAGGTAAAGAAAACAGACAAACACACTGAAAGACCAGGAACCAGAAACGTATTTGTTAAAATGAAGCCTTGCACATGGGGAGTTCAACCACTATCGGTGACAGTATTTATAATGAAAGAGAGTATGGTCCCATTTCTCAGAAGAGTGAGCATTGGTGAGTCTCGCTTACCTTACCAATGGGACCTCTCTGACTTTTCTCTAGGGAAAGGGTATCTCAGGAAGATAAAATAGGCTGATGGGATTAGACAGGGCCAGAGGGTCAGTGGGAGGAAAAGCTATTGAGATCTTCTTCAGCAGCACTAGTCTCTAGGAACCCTCCCACCACCCTACTGCTTCTTTCTTCCAACCTCTGATAAAGAGTAAGAGAGACTTTTCTGGTCCCCTGCCCTTTCCTAAATCTTATAAAGAAGAGACATGTTATAAATGGGGTGGAGTGAACAGGGCTCTTTGAAAATTTTTTGGCAAAAGAACCACTTCATGGGCATGCTAAGTTTTCCTAGACCAGTACTTTTAAAATACTGTTCTTTTTTCCCCCTTCTACCTATGATGAAGTACAATGACTTCCTTCTTTTCTGTAACTGGGCACTTTGGTGTCCTTAGGAAAGGAAAGAGCACAGAGGGCTGTGATCAGACTTTCTCTGGCTTTCTTGGTTGGTTGGGTCTTCAGGGAAGCCAGCATGGGATTTACTGGGGTCAGTACTAATGAGAGATGAAAGGAGGAAGCAGCAAGAGTAAGCAGTGAAACCTTTAGATCATGATGTGGGTCTGCTACCTGTGAGAGGAGGAAGGGAAGGAGGTTTAGGGAGGAAGGGCTTCAGACTGCAATGCAGCTCTGGAGGGTCTTGGTCAGGCTGATGGGTACTCTAGTACACAAATTACCCACAGAGGCATCCCACATTGTCAAGAAATGGTGCTCTCATTTCTGTGCTGTGCGGAGATTTGCTTAAGTGCTGCCAAGGAAGAGCCCGACCTTGCTGCAGTTGTAGCCGACTGGCAAGTTCTTTCTGGAAGGCAGGTTGGACAAGGCACCTCCTTGCTGGGAGCAGGGGGAGGCTGGCCCTGAGGCCACACCCCCATGGCAACCTCATTCTAATATTGTTATGCCTAAAATGCCACCAAAGAAAGTGCTTGGTCCTTCCAGTTACTATGAAAGTCCTAAAGATATCTATCCTGTTTTACAAACCATCAGAGTAAAAACTTTTAGAATCTTTTCCTAAAAGCGGTGATATACTTTACTTCTACATTTAACACATAATATGAGGAGATTCTTTTGATAGATAATGTTTTGAATCTTTCATGTTGCTCTGTTCAACCTATTTCATCTGGGTTTGACTTAGTAAAGAGTAAACAGCTGATTTTCACCCACCCTATAATAAATGCTTCCCCCTTACTTGCTTTACTCACTGAGGTTAATGTGGCCAACTGATTTTAATTTTATAGAGTGATCTTATTTTTTGGATACATATATACATAAATATGTATTACAACATATATTTTTGTTTATGTGTGATATATAATATATGTGTTTGTTAATAAACATATATATGCATAAAATTGGTTTATTGTTAAAACATTGTTAATAGAACTAGTTGCTGGAAGGAAAATTCTGCAAGACATTAGAGAGTGCAGATAAGTGATTCTCAGTGCTACTTCACTGAAGAGCTAAGCTGTGAAAAGAAATGCTCCACTAAAAATCAAACCTGGTTTTTAAACCTGACTCTGCCATTAATTGGCTGAGAACCTTGGGTATGTCTTAAAGCCATGTATAAAATGAAGAGCTGACGTTGGATGAACTCTATGACTTGCTTTTCTAAGGTTTTTTTTCCTCCCCCAATAGGCTTTAATAGTGGCATCCAAACTGTTTCATACCCTAGAGTTGTAGGATTCCATGAAAATGTCACTGGTTTGTAAGGGAGGTGTTTGAGTAAACTGTGATCCAAGCAGCTCATCCTTCATCTCAAACAGCACAGCTAGGTTTGACTTATTTTCCATGTGAAATTTCACTGTCAAATTCCCATTTGAAAACTTCAAATTTTGTAAACATCTATCTCTGGTAAGAGGCAAGATTAGCTAAGTGAAAGATAAAGTAATCAAGGGAAAGCAGTGTGTTTGCTTATTGGCTTAAACCTTTTTATTATCAAATGTGGTGGCCAGAAAACTGTGTAAGGTTGTAGGTGCATTGAAACATTTATCTGTAAAGCAGGCACCCATACAACTCCTTGAAGTCACGAAATACACAGCATTATTGGAACCACACTTTGTACCTCTCTGTCTTCACTGTGTGACCATGAAATAACTTATGGCCTCTTAGGGTAACTATGACCCTCACTTTTCTAGTACTTCTTTCTTTCTTTACATTTTTTTTTTTTACCATCTATATATGCATTCTTAAAAATTAGATCAGTACTAGGGCACCTGGGTGGCTCGGTTGGTTGGGTGACTGCCTTCGGCTCAGGTCATGATCCTGGAGTTCTGGGATCGAGCCCCATATCAGGCTTCCTGCTTGGCGGGAAGCCTGCTTCTCCCTCTCTCACTCCCCCTGCTTGTGTTCCCTCTCTCGCTGTGTTTCTTTCTGTCAGGTAAATAAATAAAATCTTTAAAAAAAATTAGATCAGTACTACCTCCTCTTGAATTACACGGAAATAGAATAATATAATTAAATTTTATGACTTGCTTTTCCTGTATACATATTTGTAAGTTTACCTACATATCTGTAATTACTTTATATCTTTTCAATGTAGTATGCCATTGTAAGAACATAAAGCATTTTCTATATCGATTCTACTGAGGGTGGACATGTGTGTTCAAAAAGTTGGTAATTATGAGCACTATTACCACAAGCATTTTTAAATGAGAGTCTTCACATACATAAGCTAACATACCTTTTAGCATTACTAAATTATAGTGTTTGCATACTAAGTTTTGCCAGGTAAAGACAAACATTTTTCTCAAGTTACCATAACAATTTACACTCCTCCTGGTAAAATAGTCCCTGATGCTTCTGTCTTTAGCTACGTTAAGCACTGTCAGACTTATTCTTTTCCAGTCTGACGGGTGAGTAATGGTATCTTCTCATGACTTTAATTTTTACTTTTCTAATGTTAAACATCTTTTCATTGGTTACTGGCTATTTGGGTTTCTTCTTTTGAGAAGTACCTGGCCAAGCCATTCATTTATTTTTCTTTTTTTTTTTTTTTTTTTTTTTTTTTTTTTTTTTTTAATTTTT
>PITA01021092.1:0-33440 GCA_004023965.1 Spilogale gracilis | reverse complement strand
ATTTTGACAATGTTTATTCTTCCGATCCATGAGCATGGAATGGTCTTCCATCTTTTTGTGTCTTCTTCAGTTTCTTTCATGAGTGTTCTGTAGTTCCTCGAGTACAGATCCTTGACTTCTTTGGTTAGGTTTATTCCTAAGTATCTTATAGTTTTTGTTGCTATAGTAAACGGAATCAATTCTCTGATTTCCCTTTCTACTTTTTCATTATTAGTGTATAAGAATGCAACTGATTTCTGCGCATTGATATTGTATCCTGCCACATTACCGAATTGTTGTATGAGTTCTAGTAGTTTGGGGGCGGAGTCCTTTGGGTTTTCCACATAGGGTATCATGTCATCTGGCCATGGTGGATTTATAGTAATCGTGTATTTCTGCAATCATGTTAAACTCTCTTACTAATTTGAATACTTTACCTGAGGAATCTTTTAAGTTTTCACTTTCTGTTTTACTTGTACCTCCTTCTCTTAACCCATATCTTCCTTTTAGAAACTTAAATGGAAGATAGATGGTAACAAAAAGCTGATTTTAAGTTTACCCATGGCCTAATTTGTACATATTGCAGTTAGTGGCATGTGTCCTTTTAGAATACTGATATATGTTCTGTTGGACCTTTGGAACTTAATCATGTACAAGAATAAGAATTTCTTATAATCCTAGATTTTCAGAGGTGTAGATCCCAGCTTTGCCACTGATGAGTTGTATGACCTTGGATAAATTATTTAACTTTTACAGACTTCTTTCCCCCCTCCCCCACAAGATGGGGATTAAAATAAGCCTATATTATGGTTGTCTTAAGGACAAAATTTAGTGAGTGTGTGCATTCAAAATTCTCATCATTTTGAAAGCACTCAGTAAAATGTGATTATTAGGATTGTAGGCAAATAAACATCTGTATTTAATTAAAGTTGTTTATTAAGTATTCATAAGTTTTATATGATTAAGATCATACTTTACTGTGAGATTTTAACTTTTGGATAGTGTTTTCTCATGCACAGGCCCTAGGAAGCCTGGCAAAAAGCAGATGAAGTTGGCCTTTCATATTGCCCTTTCCTTTTTGGGAGCCCTGTACTTCTTTTTAGTCATTTTCCTTTTGTGTGTGCTTGGTGTTCTCATATGGTGACAGTCTTAGGGGAATGAAATTCATAAAATGGATTCAAAGGAATTTGTGATTTATATGATGTCCATAGCAGATTGTTTCTTCAAAGATTACTCTGTGTGTGTATATCATCAAATATGCTCTTCTTAAAATTCGATGTTGATGTACCTTAATCAAGAGGAGAAGAGTCTTTGTTACCTCCCCCCTTGAAACTGGGTGTGCTTTTGTAAATGTCTGGACCAGTAGATTATGGTGAAGTGATGCAATTTAACTTCTACAAGTAGATCATGAAAGGCATTATGACTTCGACTTCACTCTTCTTTGGACAATTACCCTTTAAACGATGTTGTGAGGAAGTTAAGGTCACATAGAAAAGATTAAACAGTTTCTTCAGATCTTCATTTCTTTACAAAAATCCTGTCCTGTAAAGCTTAAATAAATTTGTATGCCTTTCTATTATTAATTTGTCTTCTGTTAAAGGGTTCTCAGCAGAAAACTTAAAAGGATAGAAGAAAATGACATTTTTCTTTCTCTACATCTTTTTATTTCTTAGTCATTTTTTTTGGTGAGCAGAATCTTTCATTTTGATAAAGAATAATTTATCACTCAATTTTATAATGACAGTAAGCAGTAGGAAAGAAGGAGACTAGGTAAATCTGTCAGCCTAATTTGCAAAGATATCATTGCATGAAACTCCAAAGATAAGATCTTTGTGTTGCTTTCTATTATTTAATATTTCCAAGAATAACACATATATAATGTAACTAATTTTTAAAAAACTTTATTTCCAGAAGCAATACAACTCAGTTTTGCTGCTTAGCTTTGATGAAAACTTTTTGTAGATTAAACTAGTATTTCTTTTCAAATGTAGATTTTCCAAATTATACCCTTAATGACTTTTTAGAAAATAAGAGGATGCCAGCTAAGAGAACAAAACCACCTCAAGAAGAGCAACATTTTGGAATTGAACTAAAAAATATATATGTAAAGTGAAATCAAAGTGAAAATCTAGAATTAGGGGCACTTGGGTGGCTCAGTTGGCTAAGTGTCTGTGTTTGGCTCAGGTCATGATCTGAGGGTCCTGGGTTGGAGCTCCATGTCAGGCTTTCCGCTCAGTGGGGTCTGCCTCTGACCTCTGCACTCCCTACTTGTGCTTTCTTTCTCTCTCTCCTCAAATAAATATATAAAATCTTTAAAAAGAGAAAGAAAATATAGGATATAAGAAATTCTTCTTTTGGGCAATGCATGTGTGTGTGTGTGTGTGTGTGTGTGTGTGTGTGTGTGAGAGAGAGAGAGAGAGACAGAGACAGAGACAGAGATAGAGACAGAGAGTGCATTTTTGCATGTGTGTTTGCATTTAAACAGAAATGATCTTGTCACTGTCCTTCCTTTCAAATTGTCCTGACCTTCAGACAACAGAGAACAAACATAATATGCCTGTGTGACTCATTCTAAAACTAAGTCTTAAGACATTGAAGAAAAAATAATCAGTCTCCATTTGGGTTTGTTTCTTTTCACCACTATGCACTTGTCTTTTAATCAGACCAATACCTCCTGTGGTTTTATTTCATGAATGAGTACACAAAGAGTACATAAAGAGTACAGTTACATGTGGACTTCGTGTTAGAGAAAGGATTATTACCTTGGAGCAAAACTTCAATAGCCCGACTCTTATAATATCAAATTAGGCTTATAATTCAAAAGTGAATATTTAAATGATTTTTAAAAATTAAATATTTAAATAATTTTATAACTATTTAAATGATTTTATTTAAATTATTTAAACATTTGTATATTTAATATAATAATATAAACATATTTAAATAAGATAATTTAAAAATTAAATATTTTAAAAATAATTTTAAAAATTAAATATTTTTGAATGTTTTCTCTTTTGATTGCTTTATAAGATTAAAAGCCTGAAACCAGTATCTCTGTTTTAGTAATAAGGTTTGGCCAAAGGTGAGGGGAAAAAACAAGACCCAAGCAAGGAGCTAATAGCAGATAATACTGGCATATTTAATTGGAATATTCACATTTGATCTTACTTATAAATGCATTAAATGGTTCATCTGCATTTTTTATTGAGTGTCAGAGCAACATATAATTAAGAGAAATTTTTTGTAATTGTAGAGTACCCTATCATAGCTTAATAATCTTATGCTTTGTTTAATGTTGTTTAAAGTGTTTCATTTTGTGGAAAGGTTCATGCTCCCTTTCAGGGGGCTAACTGTGTCTAAGGACAGGTTTCAAAATTATAAGGGGCAGTTTTATGTAGCTGTTATAAATTAACAAATAAGTATTAGCTGGTTATCTAATAAAAAGAGAATAGATTATAATAATTTACGCAGTTGAAGAAAGATAAAACTGCTGAGAGAAAAAAAAAACATTTTTTTTAAACATCTGTACCAATGGTATCTATTGCTGTGAGTACTTTTCCATCTGTATTTCACCTTAAAATTAAAGAAAAATCAGGGAACAGCTATGAAGGAGATTTAAACAGAAAGATAAGAGCATGTCTTCTATGGACTGAGTTATGTCCCTCCAAAAATCCATGTTTTAATCACTAGCCCCCAGTGTAAATTTATTGGATATAGAACCTTTCACCGGATAATTAAAGTTAAACGATATCATAAGTGTGGGGCCCTAATCTAATAGGACTGGTGTCCTTATAAGAAGAAGAAGACACACCAGAAATATGTGCACACAGAGGAAGAGGCATGCTAGGACACAATGAAAAGGCAACTATCTGGAAACCAGGAAAAAAGGTCTCACCAGAAACCAATCCTGCCAGTACCTTGATACTAGACTTCCAGCTTCCAGAGCTAGGGGCAAATAATGGCAGCTGAAGCTAGCTGACATACGAACTGGATGGGATCTAGCCCCAGGAGTTCTAATATCAAGTCTCTAAGTTAGTGTCAATGAAACCTGCATCAGCCGGTCATATCCAACCTTGCTTTACCTTTATATTTATGACTAATTATTATGCTACTTAGCTATGTATCAACATTTAAAACAATTATGTATAATAATTATTAGTTTATGAAATATTTCACATTCATTTGATTCTTAGGGAATGTGATATTTTTGGAAAGCCATATTCCAATCACTCTGCTATTTGTCCTAATTAAATCAGTTAATAAAAGCACTGAGAGAAATCTACGGATAAAGAGGTTAGCATCTTGCTTTGCAGCCAATGAAGCAATGGAAAGAAGAGGGTTTTACAAATAGATTAGAGCCTTGCTACTCAATGTATGGCCCCACATTATCAGTGGCATCAGCATCAGTTTGAGGTTAGATAGAAAGGCAGAATCTTGGGGTGCCTGGGTGGCTCAATCTGTTGAGCGTCCAACACTTGATTTCGGCTTATGTCATGATCTCAGGGTCCTGGGATAGAGCCCTGTGTCAGGCTCTGCACTCAGTGAGGAGTCGCTGGAGATGCTTCTCTCTCTCTTTTCCCCACCCCTGCTCTCTCTTTCAAATAAATAAATAAATAAAATCTTTAAAAGAAAGGAAAAAAAGCAGAATCTTAGGCTGTACTGCAGATTTACTGAATTATTATAATGAGTTATCACTTCACATGTGTTCATATAGCTATTAACAAAAAGACAAGAGATAACAAGCGTTGGTGAGGATATGGAGAAAAGGGAACCATTGTCCACTGTTGGTGGGAATGTTAGTTGTTAGAGGCACTAGAGAAAACAGTATAGAGATTCTTCAGAAAATTAAGAGCTGTCATATGATCTACCCATTCCATTTCTGGGTATATATCTGAAGAAAATGAAATCACAGTAGCCAAAATATGGAAACAACCTGTGTCCATCAACAGATGAATGGATAAAAAAAAGACACGCACGCGCACACACACACACACACACAAATCGAATATCATTTGGTCACTAAAAAAGAAATACTGCTGTTTGGAACAACTTGGATGTATCTTGTGGGCATTAGGCTAAGTAAAATAAGTCAGAGAAAGAAAAATACCGCATGGTTACACTTACATTTGGAATCTAAAAAAAAAATAAAAAAAAGGCTGAACTCCTAGAAACAGAATGTAGAATGATGGTTGTCAATGGTTGGGGGAGATGGAGTGATGAGATACTTGTCAAAGGGTACAAACTTCCAGTTATAAGATGAAAATATTCTGGGGATCAATTATACAGCATGTGACTAGAATTAACTATACTATATTGTATACTTAAAAGTTGTCAAGATAGTAAATTTTAAATGTTCTCATCACAGAAAAAAATTGTAATTATGTGAGGTGAACTATGTATCATTATTGTCATAATTGTTTTATAGTATATATGTGTATCAGATTATCACATTATATACCTTAAATGCATGCAGTGCTATATGTCAATGATTATTGATATAAATCCTCATTAAATCTGAGGAAAAAATTTAATGCAAAGCTACCATATTTAAGAAAACTGTGGCACTATCCAAGAATAGACATATAGTTAATGAAATAGAATTGAGAGTCCAAGAGAAACCTTATGAAAGAAAACATTGAGAGTCCAAAAGAAATGTTTATGATCAATATGGAGAGGCTGCCAAGGCAATTCAATAAAGAAAAATATTGTCGGGACACCTGGGTAGCTCACTCAGTTAAGTGTCTGTCTTTGGCTCAGGTCACGATCCTTGGGTTCTGGGACCAAGTCCCATGTTGGCCTCCTTGCTCA
Source organism: Spilogale gracilis (assembly GCA_004023965.1). Classification (NCBI taxonomy): domain Eukaryota; kingdom Metazoa; phylum Chordata; class Mammalia; order Carnivora; family Mephitidae; genus Spilogale; species Spilogale gracilis. The sequence continues at coordinate 27,653 of PITA01021092.1, read as the reverse complement.
GCAGGGAGCCTGCTTCTCCCTCTGCCTCGGCCTGATGCTCCCCCTGCTTGTGCTCTCTCTCTTGCTTTCTCTTTGACAAGATAAATAAAATCTTTTTAAAAAATTGTCTTTTCAGTAAATAGCCCGAGATAAATACTATCCACTTGCAAAATAATGAAATTAGATCCCTCCCTTCCTCATACCATACTCAAAAATGACTCAGAATGAATGATAGAGGTTTGTATGAGTTAAAACTCTAAAACTCTATAGAAGAGAATATAGGAATAAACCCTGTGACTTTGATTAAGGCAAATCTCTTTAGATATGACACAAAAGTGCAAGTGGCATTAGAAAAAAATAAGTTGGACTTTATCAAATTTAAAGTTTGGTGCTTCAGAGAATACCATCAAGAAAGTGAAAATATAGCCTGTGTAATGGAGAAAATACTTGCAAATAACATCTAAGAGATTTGTAGATCTGGACTGCATCATGATCTCTTACAAATCGGAAAGACAAATAATCCATTGTAGAAATGGGCCAAGGATCTAAATAGGCATTTATCCCAAGAAGCTATACAGATGCCTAATATGCACATGAAAAGATGCTCAACATCTTTTCCTTAAGGAAGTGTACCATTGGGGAACCTGGGTGGCTAGATTAAGCATCTGCCTTTGGCTCAGGTCATGATCTCTGGGTCCTGGGTTTGGGCCCTGCCTCAGGCTCCCTGCTCAGCAGATAGTCTGCTTGTCCCTCTCCCTCTGCCTCTCTCCTCCCACTTGTGTTCTCTCTCTCCCTCTCTCTCTCTCTCTCTCTCTCAGATAAATAAATAAAATCTTTAAAAAATAAAAAGGAAATACACCAAAGCCATAATGAGATGCCATCATCACACTCACTATGGCTATAGTATTACTAATAATAAAAAGGATAGATAAAAATAAGTTGACAAGGAGGTAGTTAGAGAAATTAGAACTTTTAAACACTGCTCAGAGGGATGTAAAATGGTGCAGCCACTTTGGGAAATCTCTCAGTTCCTCAAAAGGTTAAACAAGATTTACCACACAACCCAGCAATTCTCTTCCTGGGACAAATACCACAAAGAAATGAAAATCTATGTTCACTCAAAAACTGAGTACAAATACTCATACAGAATTATTTATAGATAAAAATTCAAACAATCCATATGTCCATCAACTGATGAATGGATAAATAAAATGAGTTATATTCATACAATAGAATATTATTCAGCAATATAAAGGGATGAAGTACTTATACATGCTACAGTATAGATGGACCTTGAAAACATTAAGTGAAAAAAGTCATTTACAAAATACACTACTGTATATGACATGCCCTCCATAGGCAAACCTATAAGGTCAGAAAGTGGATTCATTTTGGCCAAACACTGAGGGGTTTTGGGAGGAAATGGGAAGTGATTATTAACTGGTACAAGATTTATTTTTGGAGGGATGAACATACTCTAAAAATAATTGTGGTTGTAGTTTCACAAACCTGTGACTATAGTAAAAAAAATGAAATGCACACTTTAAATGGGTCAATTATATGCTATGTTAACCATATTTCAATAAATGTAAAAAAATTCCCAGTGTTATCTTTCTTGATTCCTGACCAACAAAAAATTCTACCCAGGAACTTTAAAGCCATGATTTTATAAATAAAAATTTGTGATATGTCAAGTGCATTTTGCTTACTTTTATTTTATTTTTGTTTTTTACTATAAACTTTTCAACTATATCCTAAACATTCAATTGTCCTTAACTTCTTTGTGTCTGTAACTTATTATTAAAATATTTATTTTCATTTTAGGGCAATTATGTTAACTGTTGGCTATGAAAAAGGTAAAATCAAAAACTAAAATATTTTCTAGAACCATCATTAAAACTCTTATTGGAAAGTAGAAAATAATGAGAAAAATATAATTTGGCAAACTCAAAGAGGAAAATTTTATAGAGTCTATAAATTGGGGTCAAAGAAACCACAGGAGCATCTTAAAACTGAAATAGCAATGTTATGTGATAAAATCATAGAATTTCACAGATAACTTTAGCTCTAATTTAGGTGCATCTACCAAGTATAAAAAAAATCTGATCTATATCTTCCAAATTGATTAACCTCCTGAAAGGAATAACAAAGAGGAGGTCACTCGGAAGTACAGGTCTTTTGATTTCCTTCTTTTCGTAATGCCTTTGTTATCCCTTAGTATGTCACTATATCTGAAGAACACAATTCTTTGTCGGGTATGGCAGGCTGAATCATTTGGAATTTCAAATCCATCAGTGCTGTCTAATTTTAAATAGTTCTTTTTGAATTTTTTTAAACAAGCCTATGCCACCTGAATGATAGGGCTCCAAGTTTATGCTTCAAATTTTTCACTGTGTTGAATCTGTTCAGAATCCAAAGCAAGACACCAAGAATAAGACTTTTCCATTTGCCTAGTTCCAGATGGCATGAATCACTTACTTGAATTACCAAAAAGAAACAAGCAGTCAGACAGACCAATAAATAAATAAGGCATACTGTGCCAGCAAACATACTACCCTTGTCCAAAATGCTAGAACTTTGGTAGCCTGGAATTTGTTATATTCCATTTATAGGATACTGCTTTTCTTTAGCCTGAAGGTCTGCCACTGCTAAATTGTTGAGTGGGTACTAATTTTTCCCAAGTCGGATGAGTGGAGCATATCAGGACTGCTAATCTAGATCCCTGAATACCATTCTTCCATTGTGTTATAATAAGCTTATTGATCGCTGGTGTCTAGCTAGTAGCTACTGGCTTGCTTGTCTGTTGTCTTCAGATAGCAAATTTCAGGTATCTCAGTTACAAGATGTGTGTCTCTGTTTACATCGATGTTCAACATCTAGTTACCCCTAGCTTTATGAAAACAATATTCAGATCTGAGTTTTTAATTCATCTGGGGAGAATTCTAAATTATAAACTGTCATTTGGACATGTGTTGCTTCTTTATCCTAGGATGACTGAGGCATTATCTAGGTGTTGTTATCACTGTTTCCTTTCAGGTTTATTTATATGCAAGCAGTTCTAGGTTTCCAGCATATGAGACACCACCCCCCTCACCAGTGAAGTTGGTGTTCACTCATCTCAGACCTCATAGGAGTGTATAAATTCTCATATGCATGCAGCTATTCTAGCTTGTTTTTAGGAAGGATAGTTTTATTTCACTGAAGGTAAAAATATTTTATAAGGGTATTTTTTTTTAATGAAAGGAAGTAAATAAGTCAGTGACACTAACTTATAAGGCTAATTGAGTGCCAGCCTAGGACTGGGGAAGGAGAGAGGCATATGTTGCAGTTTACACATGGTTAATCCTTCATTGCTATTTTAGCCCCTGCCTGGAAAGGGCCCTGGAATTCATGTCATTGAGACAGGGTTGTGAAGAGAAAAGGTCATTTAATAAGATGGAGAAACTTGGGTTTGCATTACAGCTCTGCCTTTAACTGGTTCTGTTGTTTATTTCATAGAACCTCTCTAAGCTCCGTTTTCTCCTCTCATCCTAGTTACTGCACAGTATGAGAGTGCGGATGAAATGGCACAACCCAGGTTTAGCACACAGCGATTGGACAAAGTGCCCCACGGAGTGTTCATTCTCAGTGTGTTTCTATACAATCTATAAAGCATCCTCTGACTTCACTTTTTCCTCCATACACAAGAATGGACACCGACAGGATTTCACTTTTGCTACAGGGAAGAGGGTCCAGGGTACTGTTTACAAAGCAAATGTGAGTGCCCTGGTTGAAGAATACTCCCTTCCCTGGCTCCCACTGCAGCAGTTTCTTCCTTTTCTCCAAGTGAAGTTTTAGCTGAGTCATAGTGAGCTATTTCTCTGATCCATTTATGCAATACATATTTGTATTGGAGGTAGAGGGATGTGGCTGGCTCACTGAGTTCTGAAGCATTCTGGTTAACAAGTAAGGTGCACAATATTTTTGTTGTGTTGTCGTATTTTCTCCGATCTTAAGATTCTTGGAAAGATAATGTGTGCCCATATGTAAGAATGCATGCATATTCACATGTATATATGCAATTTTATTTTAATTAAGTGCATAGCAACTGCCATAAGCTGCTGTAAATTATCATGATTTTGCACACCTTTCTGTGTCCATCAGAGGCTTTCTTAAACTGACTTAGAATTTTCTGTGGTCTTTAATCCTGTTGCTAACACACTGCCATCCACCTCCTTCCTTCATGATTGCTCTGCCGCTCCCTGAAAAACTAACACTCTAGCCCTCCTTCCCTCCGACATCTTTCTGTAACATTTGCTGACTCTTTCTACTCTTGGTGCCTGAATGTAGACATCCTATTACTACAAAGTTTTAGCGTACTTTTTTTCTAAAAAGCCTTACATTATAAATCTCTCATGACTTGTCCACTTATTTGAGCCTTAAGTTATACTCATACTCCTAATTGTTACGCCTATAACCCTAGCTGCATGCCAGGCATTTCACATTTTTCAAATATAAAACCAAGCTCATCTCATTGCAAAGGCCTTCTAATTTCTAATCTATTTCTTTCCTTTACCAGTCACAAAAATGTCTGGTTATTTATTTATTATTTATTTTTAACAGCACTAGTTGGTACCTGAAAACGGTGGGGCCTTATGTTAGAGTGATTCTGTCATATCCAATTTTTGAATCTTACTTCAAATACCTTCCTAGGATAAAAAGTTCAGTACCTGAATTTTTAAGGCTAAATGACCATATTTACCTCTTCTTGGACTTTCTGTTCATCCAAACCTATTTAGCAAATAGCCACAGAACTCATTCTGTTTTTTAAAAATATACTGTTTAATATTGTCACACTTTTTATATTCCTGTTCTCTAAAACTGGAGAACTCCAAACTCCTACATGACATTATTAATGATCTTACACACCAAGGTTCCTCAAATCTGGTGACACCCAGCTTCCAGAACAGGGCGTTTACTGCTGCTTCTCACACATTGAAGATAAACACCACCTTTCTTTATATTCTTGAGTTGGACTGGTCTCAAAGTATAATTAACTAAATAATAAATTTCACTGATGCTATGTAATCCGGTGATTAAATTTAGTGTGGTAACTACTTTAGTAGTTAGATATTTTATGTATTTTACATTCTAGTAAATTTTGAATATTTTCTCATATTTTATATATCTTTCATGCTAATCAATAAGAATTAAATGTTATAGCTAGTTTGTCTATTTGTCATGTGTAGTTTATCTTTTTTACATGTCTAACAGAGAAATGGTCCTGCAACTTGAGATGAAACGTCAAAGCAATATTTTGCCAGTTTGTTTCAGAGTTGGGTTTTTGCTGAATTCCTAATGAAAATTAACATAACTAGCTTCTTTTTCTTCTTTTTTTAATCACCAGCATTTTTCTCAAGGCCTGACATATGATAGGAACTCAATCAAAGTTTGTTGAATAAATGAGTAAATGAATAAAGAAACTCAAATTCAGTTCAGATTTTCAGAGTAAGTAGAACTGATGTTCTTCAACAAATTACTTTAACCATATCATAATTTTCCCACTTGTGGTTGAGTTTTTGCAGTTTAATTAGTCAGAAAGAGATATATATTCACTCAAGAATAAATGAACCTTTCTCATCTATGTCCGTAGGAAATTTTAAGGATTGTGTTGTCTTCATAGCACTGGCTATTCGGATCAACTACACAGCCTCTATGTGGTAGGTATCATGTTGGCCTTTACAGCCACAGAGTCATCTTTGTGGAGGAATTTTCTTCTAACCTGCAGTGGCATTCCTCACTGTTATTAATTCCATCGTTGAGAATAGCCAGCTTAGTCCTCAACCCCTGGTTGTACTGTATGCAAAATCCTTTCTTAATTGTCCAACTGAATTATAAAGTACATCTTGATCAAGATAGCAATTATTTTAAGTGGTACTTGTATCTGTAGATTTCATTTTGTACATATCCCCAGTACCTGAATTGTGTCGGTTCAAATCTCACTCACTGATATCTGCATTAGTCACACTCATTTTTTTGTTCCAATTTATTAAACACCTATCTTTTAAAAAAAGAAAAAACATAAGTGAGAAGAAATGAGGAACCATTTTGTAGGTAACTGTAGAACGAATTTCATTTCCTTAATATTTGGAACCAATATATGAGGTAAAATTATGGGAAGTATGTAACACCTGTGCCTATATTTGGGAAGTTAATTTGATTTGGGGCTATTGTCCAGTTCTTCTGAGACAGTAACTTGCTCTTAATTCTCTTTTCTCTTCAAGACTTGTTCTCTTTGTCCCCTACATGGAACTGATTTGTGTCATTTTAGTTTTTTTATTCTCATCTAATATATACATGTTAATTATAGTCTCCCTTTGTAAAGGGTGGTTGTTTTTTTTTGTTTTTTTTTTCAGTTTAGGATTTTTTTTTGGTAGAGGCAGGTATTTTTCTCCAGTAATCATAAGTAAAGGGTTTCCAAGCTTAAATTTGTCCAGTACTTTAGTATTCAGTTTCATCCATTCTTAAAGGAACAAATTCTTCATCTTTGTTGTCAATAAAAGTACCATTTTGTCAAGGGCCTACTCTTTCCCTTTGATTTATGTGCACTGTTTCATCTTAATCTGAGGTTATTTAATATAATAATGAGTAAAAGCGAGCCTTAGGAAAATTATATTACCTGTCTTAGGTAAGGCAGCCAGATTTTCCCCAGGTCTGGTTCCAAAATCTCCCTGCCCTTTATATTATTTCCGCATCTCATAATGCTTACAGGTACATGTAGTTGTTCTTAAATGTTTGACAAGACTCTTTGCCAAGTTTAATAAGTCTGACTTACTGTTGCTATTTATTAGCTCATGTAAAAGATAAATATTTAAAAAATATATATATGCATATATATTTTAGTGGTTTCAATCTTTTTGATGTGTTTGTCAATGCAGTTGAAATATGGTGGCCATTACCTCTGAATAGTTGGTCTTGGTCGGGCAAAATGTCTGGGAAATAAACAGAATTAGCTATCAGAATGTCATCAGTGAATCCAGATCTTAAGAAATGGCAGTACTATTATATTAAAAAAAGGTCAAAATTGTTATTTATAGCATAAGTTAGTCATCAGACAAGATGTTTGTTATTATGTCCTCATAAAAGGTTGCACTGGTAGGATACAATCTTGGGGAATTTTAAGCACTATATAGACTTATCATACTGAAAAATATCCTCAAAGTTCACACATGTCATCCCTGTCTTCTGAAAGAACACATCTTACCTCATACGTAAAATGGGGATTTTATTTGTCTTCTAAAGGTAATCAGCAAATGACTGGGGGGGGGGGACTTCTGGCAGGTGAATAAACAAATCCTTGGTACTACGTTTTGGTTAGGAGCACCCAAGTACCACTTAGTAATCTTGATTCCTCCCCCCCAAATGTAAGTCAAATATAATTGTCATAGTCCAAGTGAAAATTCTCATTATTTTCAGGATGTTTAGGCCCATCAGGATTCTTGGAAGATTCTGCTGCTGGTGAGAAAGTGTGTGATCGGATTCTGTGCTGTTACTCTGTGAGTAAATGCAAAGCAAGTATTTTTATCCCAAGTGAGATTGACTTGTACTATGTGGTTATGAATCTTTCTCAGACAATAAAATGAGAGCCCTACTAACCTTCACAGTTTTATCTGGAAGCTCAGTTGAGCTCTACAGATCTCTTTTCAGACTTTGTAAGCTGTTGAACCTTATGCTTTTGTGAATGAAAATGGCAAGATTGATGTGTTTCAAAGAATGTTGTTAGAGCATAAAGATATGTATGTGTCTATGCAGTGGGCATGTAGGTATGTGTATGGATACATATAATGTGCCCTCTCCTTAAAACATGTCAGGAAATCTTAGTCATTTTTGAGTATATGCAAGAACAAAAGAAGTTCCTAACTGAAAGGAATAGTTTTCTTTTTCTTTTTCTTTTCTTTTCTTTTCTTTTTTTTTTTTTAAGATTTTATTTATTTGATAGAGAGAAACACAGCCAGAGAGGGAACAGAAGCAGGGGGAGTGAGAGAGGGAGAAGCAGGCTTGTGGGACTCGATCCCGGGACTCCGGGATCATGACCTGAGCTGAAGGCAGTTGCTTAACCAACTAAGCCACCCAGGCGCCCCTAAAGGAATAGTTTTCTTATTTTCCAGAAAGGTAAAGCAAGTGTCTGAAAACTGAGCCTGTAATAGAATTGCTTTTTCCAATGGAATTATAGCATAATTACTGAAGGGTCTTTTTGTATTTTATCCTGTTCTGTTAGAACTTTCTAATATTTTTATCCTTTGGAAGATTTTACTACAGTGAACTTAGAACAGGGGTCACAGTCCACACATTTGACAAATAAGTACAAAAGTAATAATACTGAATGGAAAATGCTTGCAACTTCATTCCACAGAATAATGCAGTACCACCCTTAACCCTAACTTTAGTTATGCTAATTCATCACCTAACCCATCCAAGATTCAATTAGATAAAGAATTCAGTAATGGACACCACAAAACTACCTACGACTATGAGAAAGTATTTATTTTTAGTTATAGGTTCATAGAATCTTTTGGATCTTTATATTCCTTAGCAATTTTAGTAGAAAAAAAGTTAATAAACATACCTAGCCTGTCTAGAATTTGTTGTTGAATAGATGCATGGTTAGAATTAAAATACAGTTGATTATATATCTGAAGTAAAACGTACTTCAAAAAGCTCTTTGCCATCCACCAAAAAGAGGAAATGCCATTATAAGGAATTAATTATATTTAAGTAAAAGCTTTCAGGAAAAATTTAAAATACTAATGATGAAAATTTTAAATACCTATATTTCAACACTCTGTTTCTTTTCTGAAAGGTCGCTCTCTGTTTGGTGTCCTATATATCTAAATTGGACTGGTTTGATGGACTATTTATGCTGGGAATTTTAAACATATGCTTGGGCGAAAGGCTATATCAGTATTTGTTATGCCAGAAACTTTTATGACTCAAATTTGTGGAGATTATTAAACTTTGGGCTGTCATTTTCAGCTTTTGGAAATTCTAGGTCTCTTTTGTTTTGTAGTGACTACAGCTGTGTGACATAAAATCCAACTGCCAGACAAGTGAATAGCAAAATTTATTCTCATACTCTAAAAGCTTTATGTTCATTAACTATTTAATAATGGAGGCATCTCTCATTTATATTCCCATATCTAGTGTTCAGCTTATATTGTTTTGATAATTTCTATGGAATAAGGAGTAGATTGAAATTAGTTTCCAGTTACATGTAAAGACAAACATTCTACCATTCTTACACAACTAATTTTATACTGTTAAAACTATGTGTAATTATTGCTTGTATATTACATTTGTCCATATAACAGTTACTCCTTTACAATACTTTTTTAAATGAAATATCAGAAATAAATTATATGTTCAGTTTATAAGGGATAATAAATAACATCTGAGGTGTCACTATTTACCTTCCGTATCAATGTAATCGTTGGTGATGCGCCACCTTTCATTCTAGAATTGGTTACTGTGCTGAAATTTCTGATTACCCTTCCCTCATATTTCTTTATGATTTTACTTACATGGATATATTAGGTAATTACAAATTTAGAAAAGTAGATTTCTTTATACGGTGAACTTTCTAAATATCCAGTTAGACATTTTTTCATAAAATTCATCTTTAAGGTTTTTATGTAGCTCTACCAGCTTAAGCTTACTCTAAGAATTTTCCTTTGTATATTTACCTTTTTTTCTCATCTCTCTATGCTCTTGTTTTCAGTGTACCTCTTGTGTAGGTCATCATGTGACTGGATTTTGTTTTAATAAGACCTTTGTGATACTATTTTAAAGTGGAAATTTAAATTTATTTACTTTGAATAGTGATAAACTTGGATTTGTTCTGCCATCTTACCAACCTGTTTTGTTCTTTCCTTACTTCCATACCTCCTTTCTTTCCTTCTCTCTTTCTTTTTTTCTTTCTTTCTCTCCCTCCCTCACTCTCTCATCTTTCCTTTCATCCTTTCTTCCTTTTGGCCACCTTTTTCAATACTCATTGCCCCCCCTTTACTATCTTGCCTTCTTTTTAATTAACTTTTGGTTTATATTTAATTTCACTTTCTTGTTCCTCCAGTGCTTTGGAAGTTATGTAGTTGATTTCTATTCTTTTAGTGGTTACTTTAGAAATTTCAACAGGTTTATTTAACTTAGCATTAGAAATAGTTAATTTATAAACTGGACCATTTCCTTATACCGCACACAAAAATAGACTCAAAATGGGTGAAAGAACTCAATGTAAGACAAGAATCCATCAAAATCCTTGAGGAGAACACAGACAGCAACCTCTTCGACCTCAGCCACAACAACTTCTTCCTAGAAATATTGCCAAAAGCAAGGGAAGCAAGGGCAAAAATGAACAATTGGGATTTCATCCCGATCAAAAGCTTTTGCACAGCAAAAGAAAGAATCAACAAAACCAAAAGGCAACCGACAAAATGAGAAAAGATATTTGCAAATGACATATCAGATAAAGGGCTAGTATCCAAAATCTATAAAGAACTTATCAAACTCAACACCCAAAGAACAAATAATCCAATCAAGAAATGGGCAGAAGACAAGAACAGACATTTCTCCAAAGAAGACATCCAAATGGTCAACAAACACATGAGAGAGTTCTCAACATCACTGGGCATCAGGGAAATACAAATCAAAACTACAGTGAGATACCACTCACACCAGTCATAATGGCTAAATTTAACAAGTCAGGAAATGACAGATGTTGGCAAGGATGTAGAGAAAGGGAACCCTCCCACCCTGTTGGTGGGAATGCAAGCTGGTGCAGCCACTCTGAAAAATAATATGGAGATTCCTCAAAAAGTTGAAAATAGAGCTACCCTATGACCCAGCAATTGCCCTACTGAGTATTTACCCTAAAGATATAAATGTAGTGATCTGAAGGGACACGTACACCCCAATGTTTATAGCAGCAATGTCCACAATAGCCAAACTATGGAAGGAACCAAATGTCCATCAACAGATGAATGGATAAAGAAAATGTGATCTATATATACACATATATATGTATATATATACAATATATTAATATTGTAGACAGTATATATATACTATATATACATACACAATGGTATATGTCAATGTGGTACACACACACACACTGGTACACACACACACACACACACACACACACACACACACCAGAATACTATGCAGCCATCAAAAGGAATAAAATTCTGCCATTTGCAATGATGTGGATGGAACTAGAGGGAATTATGCTGAGTGAAATAAGTCAATCATAAAAAGACAATCATAGAGGCGCCTGGGTGGCTCAGTTGGTTAAACGACTGCCTTTGGCTCAGGTCATGATCCTGGAGACCCGGGATCAGGTCCCACATCGGGCTCTCTGCTCACGGGAAGCCTGCTTCTTCCTCTCTCACTCCCCCTGCTTGTGTTCCCTCTCTCGCTGTGTTTCTCTCTGTCAAATAAATAAATAAAATCTTTAAAAAAATCTTTAAAGAAAAAAGACAATCATATGATCTCTCTGATATGAGGAATTTGAGAGGCAGGTGAGGGGTCGTTGGGGGTAGGGAGGGAAAAAAATGAAACAAGATGGGACTGGGGAGGGAGACAAACCATAAGAGACTCTTAATCTCAGGAAACAAACTGAGTGTTGTTGAGGAGTGGTGGGGGGAGGGAGAGAGTGGCAGAGTTATGGACATTAGGGAGGGTAAATGCTATGGTGAGTGCTGTGAATTGTGTAAGATTGATGATTCACAGACCCGTACACCTGGAGCAAATAATACATTATATGTTAATTTTAAAAAAGAAAACAATTAATTAATTTATGTTTATAAAATAAGATTCCCAAAGTAAAATTCTGGAATCAAGGGATACGGGTGATTTCTTGACTTTAAAAAATATACTGCTAAATTTTCATCCAAAAAGTTGTATGAATGTATTCTGCCATTGGCAATCCATAAATGTACATTTTTCACATTTGTGACAAATGTTAAGTATTGTGATTATTTATGTATTTAGTTATTTTGTGTTAATTCAGTTGTGCAAAATTGTTCTTTATTGTTGATATCTTTTATACATTGCCTAACATCTTGATGAGTGAGGGTTTTTTTTTTCCAATTTAGCTATTTAATTACCAAATTTTATGTGCTCATTATAAAATGAACCATTTATTTGAGCCTAGTAGTTTTTAGTCTCTATGCAACAGTCTTGAGTTTGCTGGTTAATTTATCTCAAAAATTTTCTAAGTCACCATGATCACACTTTTATTACAGAATCTACTATTTAAACATATATTTGTTTATGTGTCTTTCTCTCCCCTGGACTGGGGCAAAATTATATTCAAATCTCTACTGACATTACCTAAAAGGATGTTCAAAAGGGTAACCCTAAATGCCATATATAGTGATCTTTTTTCCTAAGCTGCCAACACTGAGTACTATGAATTATGCCAGATTATTACTGTATTTCAATGATGGGTCCAGATGAACTTGAATGAAGATGGTGGAACATTGTTCATATTCCTCCCATCCTTTGACTTCTTTTTTTCTTCCTCCCTCCCTTCCTTCCTCCCTCCCTTTCTCTCTCTCTCCTTCCTTCCTTCCTTCTTTCCTTCCTTCCTTCCTTCCTTCCTTCCTTCCTTCCTTCCTTCCTTCCTTCCTTCCTTCCTTCCTTCCTGTTTTCTGGTCCTGAAAATTTTTCTTTTTTTTTTAGGTCTGCTTGCAAGATCTTTTTTAAAATTTAATTAGCCAATATGTAGTACATCATAGGTTTCAGATGTAGAGTTTCGTTTCCTTTCCTTTCTTTCCTTCCTTCCTTCCTTCCTTCTTTCCCTCCTTCCTTCCTTCCCTCTTTTTCCGGTATTTCTTTTTATTTAAGGATTTTATTTATTTATTTGACAGAAACACAGCTAGAGAGGGAACACAAGCAGAGGGAGTGAGAGAGAGAGAGAGAGAGGAGAGAGAGAGAAGCAGGCTTCCCGCTGAGCAGGGAGCCGGTTGCAGGGCTCCATCTGGGGTCCGGGATCATGATCTGAGCTTAAGGCAGATGCTTAACGCTTAACAACTGAGCCACACAGGCGCCCCTCTTTTTTTTTTTTTAAGATTCTTCCATTCATTTGATAGAGAGAGAGTGAAGTAGATGGAGCAGCAGGCAGAGGGAGAGAGAGAAGTGGGCTGCAGTCTCCCCACTGAATGGGGAGACTGAGACAGGCCTGATACCAGGACCCTGGGACCATGAATCCAGCCAAAGACAGATACCCAACGACTGAGCCACCCAGGTGCACCTGAGTTTTTCCTATGATATGATAGTTTCTTCTTAAATGTTTATTTTAAAGGAGTTTGTACTAAATAGCAGCTATTTTTAGATATTAAGAATGAAAATTTAATTAAAATATTATCTTATATCTCATCATAGTTTTTGTAGTTGATTCTGGAAATGTCTGTTTCCATGTAGTTACCTCATTGATTTGTGAGGATGTGACTATATAATGGTACTGGGGTGGGCCCACTTTTGATATTTTATTTATTTATTTATTTATTTATTTATTTATTTATTTATTTATTTATTTATGTAAGTGGCTGTTTTCTTTTTTCTCTTTCCATTCCTTTTATTTTTTTTATTTTATTTCATTTTATTTCAGTTTTGAGGATTCATTGACATATAAAATTATAAAATATTTTTAAAGTGTACATCGTGATGATTTGATTATGTACGCATTCTGAAAAAATTTCCCCCTTTAGCTAATGAGCACATCTATCACCTCACATATTTGCCTTTTTTGTTGAGAATATTTAAGTTCTGTCTTAGCAAATTTAATGATACAATGTTATCAACTACTGTCACCATGCTTTACATTAGATCCTCAGACCTTATTCAACTTATACCTGAAAGTTTTACTCTTTGCCATCTTCCTATTTTCCTCACATCTCAAGCTCCTGAAAATAACCACCTTCAACTCTGTTTCCATGACTGGACTTTTTCTTTTAAGATTACACATATAGGTAATACCATATAATATCTGTCTTATATTTGTCTTTTTGTATTATTCAAGTTGGAATGGAACATTGGGGTTCATCCATGTTGTCACAAATGACAGTATTTCCTTCTTTCTCATAGTTGAATGATATTCTGCTGTATACACATGCCACATCATCTTTATCCATTTATCTATTTCCAGACATTTAGGCTGTTTCCATATCTTGACTATGTAAATGATGTTGTAATGAACATGGGAGTACAAATATCTCTTTGAGATTCTGTTTTCATTTCCTTTGGATATATAGCCAGAAATGGGAAATGCTGAATCATATGGTAGTTTTGGTTTTAATTTTTTGAGGAACCTGCATACTGTTTTTCATGTGACTGCACCAATTTACATTCTTACCAAAGTGCACAAGGGCTCCCTTTTCCCTACCTACTTGCCAGCATTTGTTATCTCATCTTTTTCATGATAGCCATTTTAATAGGTGATATCTCATTGTGATTTTAACTTAACAGTTATTTTTACAATACAGTAAGTACCTGTGAAATCAACATTCCAAAGAAAAAGTGATATATTGACAATAACCTACTTCTAAACACCTGGTTTTGCCCTTCTACTGACCCATCCCTTTGCCTCCCCTAACCCAAGCTGACCATCATCCTGAATTCTCTGTTCTTTATTCTTTGTTTAAATTTTGTAGTTTTTAAAAAAGATTTTATTTATTTATTTGTCAGAGAGAGAAAGAACATACACAAGCAATGGGAGAAGCAGGAAGAGGGAGAAGCAGGCTCCCCACTAAGCAAGGACCCTGGGATCATGACCTGAGCAGACGGCAGACACTTAAGTGACTGACCACCCAGGTGTCCCTAAATTTTGTAGCTTTATTTCATCACTATATATTACTAAAATGTGTGTGTATTTGTATGTTAAATTAAAGGGGCTCAGAGGTAGAATAAAGGGAAAGATTGTCAAAACAAACTCAAAGAAATCTAGAAACTTACTAAGTACCAAACTTTACTAATAATTTCAACACTACAAGCAATCAAATAGAATGGGAACAATAAGAAAAAAATCCATATGTATAGCAGGACTCCCCAGTTCTTGTTTTCTGTACAAGATACATACTTTTTAGCTCAGAATAATATATGAGGAAGAATCTAATGAGGTTCAAGTCTCACCTCAGGGTATATGTGATGTTCTTCAGAGAGACATTGCTCATAAATCTTTAGATTTTAGGTGTCTTTACATTCAGCAGTCTCAAATCATGGGCATTTTACTCAAACCATTCCAAAGGTAAAGATTCTTTTCCTAAAATACACTATTAGTCTACTTGCCTGGAGATCCAGTTTTGTTTACAAGGAAATTATACTGATCATGTGCCTTATTTTCCACCAGGAACATCCCTTCTTACCCCACTAGTTTTTTGGTGTTGGGTATTCTTACCTCACTATATCATAGCTGCTTTACCTCTTCACTTCATGTGATGAGAAAAGAGCTATTTTGAGTTGCTGCCTAGGTATTTAATACTATGACGACCCTGATCACGCCGTGTCTGGACATTTGCTAAGGACCTGAGCTTGAGACTCCTGCCACAAGTTGCTGCTTTGCTTTTCTTGGGTCACCTTTTAAAATAACCAGTTAAGAACTGAGCCCATGTAAAGTTGGTGGTCTCCACCCCAACCACCTTAAAAGTAATAAGGGCTTGCTACCCTGCTCTCTTTCTCTTATCTGCTCATTACCTGGGATAGAAGAGTCCCTTGCCTGGCTCATTGAGCCTCAAACCACCATCCCCTCACTGTCCTGTTTCTAGGACTTACAAGTAATAAATATTGTGATTTTATTTCCTTTGTGTGAGTGTACTGAAACTGTGCCTTCAATTAAACCAACCTTGAGGTTTTCCATTCCTCAAAATGTGTGTTCAGATGCCGAGGGAGCTACCTGCTGATTCTGTGTGGCTGGCTTGTGTCTCCTCTATCAGCAGTTAAGAATCTGTGTGTTCTTAATTTCATACAGAAGTTACAGAGATCCTGACACACTTTTCAGACATTTTCTGTGGTGTATCCAGGTAAACTTAACCACAGAAGACACTTTCACAGAGATGACAAGAGAATGAGGGACCCATGTATTCTGTAGCTTCTAGGTGTATAAGTTTCTCCAAATGGTACTTTCCTGATATGTTATTCTTAGTGGTCAATGTGTCAGTGTCCCATTGCACGATTTGATTACTTTTATGTTGTCCATTTACACTGGAATAGTTATGTTTGTAGGAGTTGAATTTTACTGGCTTACTAACTGGCTGCTTGATGAAAATGATTACATAATATTACAACTTGGAATAGTATTATAAAAGTAATAGTGTTTGGTACTCCATTGTAAATACAGAAGATGAATTTTTATGTGCAGGGACAAATAAACCTGTTAGCATAAAGTAAAAGGGAAATGGTTATAGGAAAACTTTATGAATAACTGAAAACTGAAATTTACTTGGCTTCTGTTCTTTTTGATCTTGCTCGTCAGTGTATTTACTGTCTAATATAAAATGCTGTCAATTAGTGGCATGTCGTTTTCAAATGTAGCAGACTAACCTCTTTGGCGAATAATCAAGTTTGCTAAAAAAAATAATGGAAATTAAAAATTGGATGTAAAAGGCAGCAAAAAGGTAAAAAATACAAATGCATCATTCTAAGATACGCTCCTGAGGACAAAAAGATGGTCACAAGTCACATGATGAGAACATTAAAAAGTGGAATGCACAGTTAATATGATTTTAAAGCAGTCTTTTTTCAGATGATAATGTTGGAGATCAGATAATATCAATGTATGATATAAAATATAAAAATATAAATATTATATATATTTTACTTAAATAGAACCATTGACTTACTGAAAATGAATCAGCTCATGATATTTGTTTATAGTAGTGAGAATTGCTTGACTACTTTTTCTTCTGTTTGTCACTGAAAATCTATAAGACAAGAAAAAGGTTTCATCTTAATTTGTCCATTTAGTGATTATTTTGTGATCTATCGAGTGGACTAGAACAGTTGCAGTGGCATCAAACTAATAGAACCCCAGCTATCTATGCAGCAAGAATCAAGAATAATGACACCTTTTTGAAGGATGACAGCTAAATGATAATTCACATATTCCCTTTCTGTGGAGAAGACTGGCAGTCGTCAGTAGATCTTGATTCAGAGCTGAAGGACACAGTGAACGATGTGAATACTTTTCCGTCATAGATATTTTAGTGTGCACATTTTTTTTAATGCGTTCTATGAAACACTGCCTGAGCAGGTGACCAAGACTTTATAGGGTAACAGCAATTGCTTAAAATGTGGGTATGTGATTGAATATATCCCTGGATCTATTAGGAAGAAAAATCCCCCTCCCTCATCTCTGAGGGGTGTTTTGAGAGGATAAAATCACAGACATTACCAGCTCAAGAGGAGAATTTGCTTAAGAATGGAGCCAAAACAGAAATAGGTGTGAGATATGGAGAAGGCTTGACCAAGTCTCAAGAATATTGTTTGAACCAATGGATTTATTTGTGATTGAAGCCACATTTGCCACGGATTTTTCGTTTTTATTCTTTAGCCATTTGAATGTGGTATTTTGCCCCTTGAAAAAGAAGGAATCCTAAGCATAAAGTATAGTATGGCAATTAAGACCCCACATTCTTGAGTCAGGCTAAATAGTTTTAAATCCTGGCCCCACCACATATTACTGTATGGTCTACTTGTTTCTTTATGCTTAAGTTTTATTATTTATAAAAAAATGAAGACAATATTGTACTTACCTCAAAGAGTTCTTGTGATAGCAAAAAGCTGAAATATGTAAATTATAATATTTGTAAATTAAACATGTAAAAGAACTCAGTATCTGGCATATTTTAAGGGCTAAATGTTAATTTATATTATTATCTTTATTATCATTTATATATGAACTGTCAGCCATTAAAAACTTCATTCAAATCTGCATAAGAAGCCACAAAAACAAAAATACTTCCTAGGGCTGAATAAAACAGAGGAATGAAATGGGAATTCATTCTCTAAAATTCCAAATTGAAACTTTAAAGAAATATTTCAGGGGGATGTAGGACAGGACAAGCAGGGCTGACAAAATAGATGGAAAGTGTCATAACTGGCACCCACCAGCATCAAGCCGACAAGCAAAATGGCACCTGCTTCCATTCCCAGAGAATGTTTCTACAGACCCTTGCCCATCTAGCACATGCTCTAAAATTAGTCAGTAAATCCTCATGTATCACTCATGCACTTTTTAAACTGCTGCGTCTGCAGTGGGTCTTGGGATGAGTAATATTGTGCATGGGCCCTCCTGAACTTAAGTCTTGCTGATTTTCAAAGCCAGACATTATGGGGGTTTATCTTCCTGGTATAGATCCTGAGGGCAGGAGAGGCCATTGTGGGACTTGAACTTTTCACTACTCAGGAAGAACCCCTATTGCTGCAAGATCCTTCCAACATGTGAATTGTTGTGCTGGGGGATTAATTGTTTCTCTGTTCCTACTGCCCTTCTCAGTGTGGCCTTTTTCTTTATATCTTTAGTTGTAGAAGTGCTGTTCTGCTGTTTGTTCTCAGAGTAAGTTGTACTGTATATGTAATTGCAACCTTTCTGTGTCCCTGGAGGAAGGTGGACTCGGGGTCTTCCCACTTCTCCATCTTCTCCTTTACCTTCAACCAGCGCCATTATTTAAAAAAATAATAATTTCACAATATCGATCTCTAAAGTGAATTCTCCAGCAAGATGTATATACTTTCCATTGTTTAAAAATATTTTTACTTTTAAAAATTAGTTCTTAAATGTATCAAGGAGAGAAATACCACTTTTGTTTGCAAATTAGATGGGAAATAATGTCTACCAGTTTGTCCATATGCACATATTGACTTTTTCAGGGCCTATATCCAATTTTCAATTTTCATATAGTGAATTCTTTAGGTGTAATTCGTGTCAGGGCTAAATATATCCATTCTCCACTTACGGGTACTTAAGAAAGAATTGTTATCAACCCAACAAGTAGTTCAAAGTAGGAAGAGTACCTCAAAGAAGTAGATTTCCCAGGGGTTACCTAGAAACTGTTTATTTGCTGACCCGGGGGACTGTGGGATCTTAAGGTAACTTTCTGGCCTTTTTAGATTTGTTTTTCTTTATCTTGAAATTCCTGCATGTAAAATATTTTTCATCCCAGGATTGAACTCACAGATCATCAAAATGAGAGGTGGATGAAAATAATATAGTAGTATATGCCAATTGTATCTCATTATTTAAAAAAGATGAAATAGGTATGTTCACAAATCAAATATATGTAGTGATAAAAAATGAACTACTTCTACATGCAAAGAAAGAAAGTGAGAAAATGCTATACTAACACACACACACATAAACACACACAGTGGGGATGGAAATTTTTCTTAGGAGATTCTTTAGAAGCTAAAACATAGGGGGAATAAAAATCTTGCCCCAAGTCACACAACTAGTTAGCAATGGAGGTGGGATTATAAAATTTACCTAGGAAATACCATTTGATAACAACATGAAGATTTTTTAAAAATGAGGTATGAGGAAGGCTCTCATTTTTATGTTTCTTTTGCCTTTTGTACTTGGAGTATTATTAGTGACATTAATAACCATTAATTAACCATCACCATACTAACATTGTAAAAGTATTGTTTATACAATACTTATTTTTTGTGCTAAACTAAAGATTGTATGTAAGGAATATGTGTAATTTTCCCAAACAACTATATGGCTAAAATAAAATCTATCTTTGAATACTTAAATCAGGAAATAAGAAAGGACTAAGGACACCAAGAACTATCTTTGAGCTATTTTTCATAAGAAAAAATTCATTTTTAAATTTTATAAAAAATTCTTAATTTTTTTTCATTTTTCATTTAATTTTAATATCTTTGGTTTCATAAAAAATATTCCATGGTCACTTCACACCTATTAGAATGTTATTTAAAAATACGAGTGTTGGAGAAAATTTAGAGAATTTGAATGCTTGTACACTGTTGGGAGAGTTATAAAATGGTGTAGTCACTATGGAAAACAATATAGTGGTTTCTCGAAAAATTAAAAATAGAGTTGACCAGATGATCCATTTTTTTCCATTTCAAAAGAATTGACAGGAAGCCCTCAAGGATAATTGTACACCTGTGTTTTTAGCAACGTTAGTCACAATGGCCAGAAGCAACCCGTACCTATCAGTGGATAAACAGAATGTGTTATGTATGTACAATGGCATATCATGTAGCTTTAATAAGGAAGAAAATCCTGACACATGCTATAACATAGTTGAACCTAGAGAACTTTCTGCTAAGTGAAATAAGCAAGTCATGAAAGACAAATACTATATGATTTTGCTTAGATGAAGTATATAGAGTGGTCAAATTCATAGAGACAGAAGTAGAATGGTGGTTGCCAGAGGCTTGGGGTAGAGGAGAATGGAGAGCTATTTGTTGGGTACAGAATTTCAGTTTTGCAAGGTAAAAAAACCAAAAAAACAAAAAAACAAAAAACTCCTCTAGAGGTTAGCACAATAATGAGTATACTTAACACCGCTGAATTGCACACTTAAAAATGGATAAAGTGATAAATTTTATGTTACGTACATTTTGCCACAATTATAAATACAAATCCAAGGAAAGAAGTCATGCCAGATGATAGTGTTGCAACCAGAGTTTAGAACAATTGTGCCTGTCTATACCAGTGGTTCTCAAGGTGTGTCCCTGAATTAGCAGTATCATTATAACCTGGGAACTTCAAAAAAAATTAATTTAGTGTTTTATTCACCCTACTTAATAGGGAAAACCAGAATCTGGATTAATATTGAGTCATCTCTGGTTCCCCACTGAAAATAAAATTTATAGTGCAGTGATTTTTTTCTAAAATGAGTAAAATTAGTATAAGGTAGGAATTTAAAAAGTGTTACTGTTTTACGTTTACCTTATAAGATACTTATCTATAAAATAAATAATTTCACTTTTAAAAATTTGTTCAAGCTAATAGTAATGCAAATTAAATTAGAAGATAGTGGGGTGCCTGGGTGGATCAGTTGGTTAAGCAACTGCCTTCAGCTCAGGTCATAATCCTGGAGTCTCAGGATCGAGCCCCGCATCAGGCTCCCTGCTCGGCAGGAAGCCTGCTTCTCCCTCTCTCACTCCCCCTGCTTGTGTTCCCTCTCTAGCTGTGTTTCTCTCTATCAAATAAATAAATAAAATCTTATAAAAAAAGATAGTGATCACTGCAAATAATGTAAAAAAGTTAAACAGATTGTTTTATGTGGACAAATGGACATTCCCATAGAGTACTTTTCAAAATATTTTTTCTTCCAGTTTTATTGAAATGCAGTAATACAGTTGATATACAGCATTGTATATTTAAGGTGTATGACATAATGATTTGGTATGTGTATACACTGTGAAACGATTTCCAAATAAGCTTAGCATCCATCACCTCACATAGTTACATTACACTTTTATTGAGATGAAAGCTCATAAGATCTACTATCTTAACAGCTTTCACATATACAATATGATATTGTGACAAATAGGCACGTCTTTGGAGACAGTGGCCATGGTGCTGAAACTAAATTCTAAATGCTCTCTGGTGTTCCAAGTATTGCCTCTTTGGTTTCTAGATGATGAGAGATGGAAGGAAGGACAGTATTGTGGTAGCATCGGGTGGTGAAGACACCACAGTGAGATACTTGAAGAGTTTCAGAACACCCAGTTAATATCATTTGGAACAAAATATTTCAGTATCTCAACAACTGGCCTGAATGTACTGCTGTATATTGATGAAGATCTGTCCTGACTATGTTTTATTCACTGAAAAGTTCATAAACATATGCATCTGCCCATTTTAATTAGTTTTAATACATTTAATACATTTTAATGTCATAAAATGTGATGTCTGGATTTGAATTAGATCAAGGTTCTGGAAAGTTGGAGGTATTAATACAATAGTAGGGACTGAATTGTAAAATTTCAGAATAAAAAATCAGAGTCGAGTGGTCCAAGATAAGCATGTAATCTCACAAGACAGTAATAGTTCAGTGGTTTTCACAACCTACTGTTTAAACTGTTAAATTGGTCTGGAGAAGGAGGTAAAAACTGCTTAAGTGCTTTATAGATGTGACTAAGTTGAAGAACTTGCTAAATGTAACCTAAGAAAATAATAATTCACAATGATTACTTTCAGTTACAGGTTTTGAAAGTGCTGGTGAGTAATGTTTCAATAATTATTTTTGTGTAGTATTTATGTCATATTATATTTCTAATCATGGTTGATAATTACTCTTGGTTTTACATTGACACACATATCTTATCTTCCTATGCATTTGTAAGGATAACTCTACGCTATAGCTAGTAAAAATAGAGATATATTCTTCTTATATCTAGTAAAATAGAATTTTTTTCTCATTGTGGAAAAATATTAGTTTCTTTATTTTTATGGCTCTAATGAACCCTCTAGGAAGCTAGTAAAATATAACCAAAATAGTACTGAGAGGTTTTTTTCTTCTATTTTGAATCTCTTGTGGGTAAGTTACTGACAATATACTTCAGCATTTCAGAATACTCTAGAATATATTTCCTACAAACAGGATCTCTTACATAACTAGACTACAGCTATAAGAAACAGGAAATTAACAGTGATACTTGATATTATCTAGTTAGCAAACCCCCCATTAAGTTTTGCCGGTTTTCCCATTAATATCCTTTATAGTAAAGTATCCAATTTTGGATCACATGTTGCATTTATTTGTCACATTCCTTTAGAGTCATTCCTCCCATAATTTTGTAAAATTTGCATTTGTTTTATGTTTCCTCATGATTAGATTCATGGTATGCACTTTTTCCAGGAATATCCCAGAAATGATGCTCTGTTTTTGCTGTATCTTATCAGGTAGTACACAATTTGTTAACCTTAATCATTCTATTAAGGTCGTGTTTGTCATGTTTCTCCATTTTCAATCACTCTTTCCTATGTATTCAGTACATATTTTATTTTGAGATACTGGAAACCATGCAAATATCACGTTGCTCAGCAAATATTTACTTACTAAACTTAACATCTGTTGGTGTTTCTTGGCGTAATTATTTTAAATAAGGTTTCCAAATGGTGATTTCCTTTTTTTTTTAAGATTTTATTTATTTATTTGAGAGAACACAAGTAGCAGGGAGGGCCAGAGGAAGAGGGAGAGGGCTCAATCTTAGGACCCTGAGATTATGACCTGAGCTGAAGACAGATGCTTAACCCACTGAGTCACCCAGGTGTCCCCCAAATGATGATTTTCTAAATCATCATTTTACTACTCTAGATTATGAATTGTTCCTTCTATATTTAGACATTGACATTCTGCTGTAAGTGACAGTTTCACTAGTCTCAATTGATTATCAGTGTGGACTTTGGATTTCTGTTTTCTTTAATGGGTGAAAATTAGTGATTACTGTTAACCATTATTTAACTACATCCTTTTCCTTAAAATCAACTTTTTTGGATTATAACATACCTATATGAAATGAAACTATTTTAAGAGTATTCTGAGTTTTGATAAATATATATATATAACCGTGTAACCACCAAACTGATCAATATATAGACCATTTCATTCATGTTAAGTTTATTTATTTTTTAATGATCTCATACCCAATGTGGGGCTCAAACTCATGACCCCGAGATCAAGAGTTATGCCAGGCACCCCCATTTCTTTAACCTTAAAACATTCGTTCTTGTTCCTTTGCAGTCTACTTCTCCACCCACCTAACATGACTATGGGCAACTTCTTCTGTTTTCAGTCACTAAAGTACAGTTTGCCTATTGTGGAATTTTATGTAAATGGAAATGCCCTGTATATACTCTTTCTTGTGGCTGGATTGTTTTTCTGATGACATTAATTTTGATGCTTATCTGTAAAGTTGAGTGTATCAGTTTGTTCTTTTTTACTGTGGTAAAAGTTTGCCATTTATATACCAAAATTTGTTTATCTATTCACCAATGATGGACATTTTGGTTATGTTTAGTTGGGAATAATGCTGCCATGAACATTCATTTTCAAGTCTTTTTGTGGACTGGGTATATACTGTTATTTCTTTGGGGCAAGTATTTATGGTTAGAGTTGCCAAGACATATGATTATATTTAACTTTATATTTATATATATTTAATTTTATAATAAACTGCCCAACTATTTTCCAAAGTGGATATATCATTTAATATTTCCACTTGCAACCTTTGATATTTCTAGATACTAGATACTTCAAATCCTCATCAATAGTTGATAATTTTAGCCTTCTTAATTTTTACTACTCTAGATTGTGTGCAGTCATATCTCTTTATGGTTTTAGTTTGTACTTCCCTGATGACTCAAGCAAGCTTTTATGTGTTTATTAGCTATCCATATATCTTCTTTGGTGATGTGTCCATTTAAATGTGTTGTTCATTTTGTATCACGTTCATTTTCTTCTTACTGAGTTGTAAGAATTATTATATTTGGAAAACAATTTCTTCATTATGTATAAATATTACAAGTATTTTCTCCTGTTTTTTTCATTTGTCTTTAATTAATTTTCTTGAAAGTGTTTTGCAGAAAAGCAAAAGTTTTTTATTTGACGAGGTCCAATTCAATTTAATGTGTGTGTGTGTGTGTGTGTGTGTGTGTGTGTGTGTGTGTGTTCTTACTGAAAGATTCTTGTGTATTCAACAAAAACAACCTTATTGGGAGTCCAAAGCAGAATTCTGGAGCTTTTTTCTCTATGCTCTTCTGTGCTCTGTAGGGCTCCACACTATAAATTCCATCTGCTTCCACCTTCCAGAATCCCTACCTTTATCTCTTCAAAGCCTTTTTTTTTTTTTTAAGTTCCTAAATCAGTTGAGGTAAGTTACTGACATGGAGCCTCTACCACTTATGAACACTATAGTATACTCACTGTGATTCTTCAATACTCTGCTTAGAGTCCAGTCCAGGAAGTGTCTTCACAAAGAAAGTGTGGGTGAGTTTTGGGTTCACTTAATTGATTTCCTTTCTCTCAGGGATCACTGAATGTTTCCCAGTGTTCACAACAGTGGCTCTACATACTTTGTCCAGTTTGTGGTTATAGTGAGAGGGCAATTCAGGGTTCAGATGGGAGTTCTGTAACAGGCCACCAGTTCAATTTTGAAATAGATATTTAAAAAGTAAAATATACGTTGCAGTACCATTCTTTTTAGTGATTGTCTTTTGTAAAACTAAATCCCTGAATGCTTGAAGCTCTAAAGTATACTCTTTAAAATCCTACCAAGCACCTCACAGCTCTAGTAAGAGCTCTAGGTCAGGTTTTTGTCCAGTCAAATTATAGCCTCACAGGATATGGTGTCCAGAATACAAGCAAATGGAACAAACACTTTAGTATACCTGCAGACATCATGATATGAGGTACATATATATAAAATATGTTGGAGTCTTCATGACAAATAGAAGTATGTACCGGGGTAGCGATTCTCATATCAGACAAATTGGATTTCAGTCTAAAGACTGTAGTCAGAGACACAGAGGACACTACATCATTCTTAAAGGGTCTATACATCAAGAAGATCTAAAAATTGTAAATATTTATGCTCCCAACATGGGAGCAGCCAACTACATAAGCCAACTGTTAAACAAAATAAAGAATCATATTGATGCGAATACATTAATTGTAGGAGATCTTAACACACCACTCTCAGCAATGGACAGATCATCTAAACAGAAAATCAACAAAGAATCAAGAGCCTTGAATGACACATTGGACCAGTGGATCTCATAGATATATTCAGAACATTCCACTCTAAAACAGCAGAATTCTCATTCTTCTCGAGTGCACATGGAACTTTCTCTATAATAGACCACATACTAGGTCAAAAATCACGGCCAGAAGAAAAATTATTCCCTGCATATTCTCTGACCACAATGCCATGAAACTGGAACTCAACCACCATAAAATGTTCAGGAGAAAATCAAACACTTAGAAGTTAAAGACGATCCTGCTCAAGAATGTGTGGATCAACCAAGAAATCAAAGAAGAACTGAAACACTTCATGGAACCAATGAAAATGAAGATACATTGATCCAAAACCTATGGGATACAGCAAAGGCAGTTCTAAGGGGGGAAATTCAGAGCCATCCAAGCCTCACTCAAAAAAATTGAAAATCCTGAATACATCAACTGTCATTATACCCTAAAGAACTGGAAAATCAACAAAAAATTAAACCAACCCCCCACACAAGGCAGGAAATAATAAGGATTAGAGCAGAGATGAATGAATCAGAATCCACACATACAGTAGAACGCATCAACGAAACTAGAAGCTGGTTCTTTGAAAAAATCAATAAGATGGATAAACCATCGGCCAAACTAATCCAAAAGAAAAGGGAGAAGACCCAAATTAATGAATGAAAGGAGAGAGATCACGACTAACACCAAAGAAATAGAAACAATCATCAAAAATTACTATCAACAATTATATGCCAATATGTTTAACAACCTAGAAGAGATGGATACATTCCTAGAAACCTATAAACTACCAAGACTGAAACAGGAAGACACTGACAATCTGAATAGACCTATATCTAGTAATGAGATTGAAGCAGTGATCAAAAACCTCCCGAAAACAAGAGCCCAGGCCCAGACGGATTCCCTGGGGAATTCTACCAAACATTCAAAGAAGAAGTAACACCTATTCTCCTGAAGCTCTTTCAAAAAATAGAAACGGAAGGAAAACTTCCAGACTCTTTCTATGAAGCCAGCATCACTCTAATCCCCAAACCAGACAAAGACCCCATCAAAAAGGAGAACTTCAGACCAATATCGCTGATGAATACAAATGCCAAGATTCTCAACAAGATCCTTGCTAACAGGATCCAACAAAACATTAAAAAGATTATGCACCATGACCAGGTGGGTTTTATCCCAGGGATGCAAGGGTGGTTCAACACCTGCAAAACAATCAACGTGATAGAACTAATCAATAAGAGAAGAGAGAAAAATCACATGGTACTCTCAATTGATGCAGAAAAGGCATTTGACAAAATACAACATCCGTTCCTGATCAAATCTCTTCAAAGTATAGGGATAGAGGTAACATTTCTCAACCTCGTAAAATCTATCTACGAAAAACCCACAGGGAATATCATCCTCAATGGGGAAAAACTGACAGCCTTTCCTCTGAGATCAGGAACAAGGCAAAGATGCCCACTTTCACCACTACTGTTCAACATACTGTTAGAAGTCCTAGCAACAGCAATCAAGCAACAGAAAGAAATAAAAGGTATCCAGCTTGGCAACGAGGAAGTCAAACTCTCTCTCTTTGCAGACGACATGATACTCTATATGGAAAACCCAAAAGACTCTACCCCCAAACTACTAGAACTCATACAACAATTTGGTAATGTGGCAGGATACAAAATCAATGCACAGAAATCAGTTGCATTCTTATACACTAATAATGAAAAAATAGAAAGGGAAATCAGAGAATTGATTCCGTTTACTATAGCAACAAAAACTATAAGATACTTAGGAATAAACCTAACCAAAGAAGTCAAGGATCTGTACTCGAGGAACTACAGAACACTCATGAAAGAAACTGAAGAAGACACAAAAAGATGGAAGACCATTCCATGCTCATGGATCGGAAGAATAAACATT
>PITA01021091.1:0-33225 GCA_004023965.1 Spilogale gracilis | reverse complement strand
TCTTTATAGGGGTTGCATTGAATCCACCGATGACTTGGGGTAGTATGGACATTTTAACGATATGAATTCTTTTAACCCATGAGCACAAGTTACCTTTCCATTTGAGTCTTTAATTTATTTCATTAGTTATCTTCAGTGAAGAGATTCTTCCCCTCTTTGGTTAAATTTATTCTTCAGTATTTTATTGGTTTTGATGGTATTGTAAATGGAATTGTATTCTTTATAACCTTTTCAGATAATTCATTATTACTTAACTGGTAATATGACTGTAAAAGTAAGTGTAAAATTTTAAAGCAAGCCAAATTCATGATGAGTCCCATATAGGTCTGGGCTTGTACCAACTGCAGCAGCCACAATAGTAATGACACCTTCATCCCCACCCTAGTGCAGCCACTCGTATTCCTTGAGACAAAAAGACAAAAAAAAAAAAAAAAAAAAAAAAAAAAAAAAAAAAAAAAAAAAAAAAAAAAAAAAAAAAAAAAAAAAAAAAAAAAAAAAAAAAAAAAAGAAAGAAAGAAAGAAAAGGAAAGGAAAAAAAGAAAGAAAAAGAAACAGAAACAGAAGGAAAGAAAAGAAAACAAAGTGAATCCCAGGGTATAAGTTTAGAGGAGACTAAAAAAGGCTGGAGAGAAGTAATGAGGAGCAAGAGAGGTAGTCCTATAGTAACTTCAGCCTGTGTTCTGATCTACTGGATTTTATGAGCCAGGAGTTCCTTTCTACAGCTTCCATCAATATTTGTAAACATTCTTACATAAAAAATATTGCTTGGATAGTTTCTTCTTTCTATTGCTGGGTATCTCATTCCTAATACCAACAATGAACCTCATTCTTACTCAGCTAAAGCCACCTTACTGATTTCAAAGATAAAAATATAACAGGTCACTTTAGTTAGTAGTGGGAACTTATATTCAATCCTGTAGTGAATCCCATATCATGAATCTCACCTCCTGAAAGTGCTGGGTTAGTATTAGGGCCATGACTTCTGTTTTTCTGTACATCCTGTATTTATTCTTCTGCATAGGTTATGAAGCATATGATTGCTGAATGTTCATCGATGCTTCATACATCCTAGGATCTGGACCCTCATTATTCATCTTCTATAGTAAATTTGGAGCATCTAAATATTTATTTCATGGGGAAACTTCAAACTGGACTTTCTTGGGCAAAGTAGGAATCTTCTACCCCAGAAAACACAGCCATAATATGTGCCAGATGGAGTTATAAATCCTTCAGGTAGGCAAGGACCTTTTTGAATTTGCCACCCTGCTATCAAGGCCAATGGCAGACTGCTCTAAAATGTGCTGCTTTGGCATATTGATTATTTTAAGTAAAATATACTTGGGAGATAGCTTGTGCCGGAAAGGCACTCAGACTCTACCTGACCTCCTAAAAGCAGAAAATAAATCTCGCATGTGAAGGGTACCCTATGTACTAGGAGGTACAGAGACATCTTCATCAGAGGTGGGACATTGAAAGCCCAGATGTCTCTATAAACCATTCTTACTACTTTTTACTAATTGACTGCCCCAGCCCAAATTCTGTTTAGAATTCCTACTAAGTGAAGTTCCCAAAGATAAGTTTTCTTTGTCCTGCCATTCATTACAGATGTATTGTTTCTGTCTAAAAAAATATAAGAACTGCCTGCCTTAGTCATTTCTTTAGGTGTTAGTTTAGTAATTAGGTCTCAGTGTGCACATAATAAATGTTTTTTCTCCTGTTAATCTGTCTCATGTAATTCTTAGTCCAGCTGAAAAACTTCATAGTAGAGAATAATTTTTCTTTCTCTTCTCTGCTAAGGATCTGATAGTTACCTTAAAGATAGATTGATCTGAATGTCTAGGAAGTCATACAGAGTTCCTCTTTTTTGTTCTTTGCTCATGGTTCCTTCTTTACACATCAAAATAATTTTATGAAGTTGGTTACATAAGCTAGTATGTATTCTACTTTAAGGGTGACTTTAAGAATTTTTAAGAGTACCTTTGTTCTATGTGAGTTTTTTTGTTTTGTTTTGTTTTGTTTTTATGATCTGATGCAGATCCAAACCTGTGAAATGTAGCTCCATTGTGCATCCTGCACATTCTCTCGGGCTGCCATAGGTGGTATAGACACTCTCCTTTCACCCAAATCTCATGCTGCTCAGTCTTCCAGGCAAACCTCAAAACTCCCTTTTCCATGAAATATTATTGCTTCCCACCCTGCCTAGAGCATCAGTTTTCCTCTGTTGATCCTCTGGCATCTGTCTTGATGTCTGAATTATAGGTCTCTCATTCCACCTTACCTTAAGCAGTAGAGATTGTGGGCATGTCTCACATTTCCACTGGACTACTAGAAAACACTTTGAGAAATTCTGAACCTCTTTGCTTTCCTTGATATGCCCAGCACTGGGCTGTGCCTGAATGTGTATTTATTGAGTTAAAAACAATGAATATACATACTTGGAAATTGGGAAATTTTCTAGCTCATTTAAGCTCAGGCTATTTCTATGTAAATAATTTGTAAGAAACAGCCCAGACACAACTGGTTGGTTAATTTTCTATATAGAAAAATGCTTTCTTTGGTGGTTTAGATTGAGGTTCTTTTTCTAAAAAGCCATCAGATAGCTAATGTCTATAAAACTGACATCAGCCTATTATAAATGTTGAGGTAAACATAATAGAAAAACACTATCCAGATATCAGAAGATCTCCATTCTAGTTTCAGCTATGACACTGATATGCTATGTGACCTGAGTGACTTCCTTCTTATTTCTGAGCCTTAGCTGTCTTAGGTACAAAATGAAAAGAATATGCTATGCAGCACTTTCCTTACAGTTCTGCTTAAGTATCTCTCAAATCAGTGGTTCTCAATGCCAGTTTTATAATAGAGGTACCAAGGAGTTCTAATTTAAAAAACAAAACAAATAAGAGGTACCAAGGAGTTCTAATTTAAAAAACAAAACAAATAAGAACAAAAACAAAACCCAGATGCCCAGGTTGTTTGTCCAGAGATCCCAATATCCATGTGTTTGGGGTGGGAACTCAGATTCATGTACACCATAACACTATCATGTATACAGCATTTCACGTTAGTGTAGTATGCTTGCAGGTTTGGCAATAACTGTCCTAAAGGAAAAGGCAAGGAATATGTATTGCAGTCATATGAGGGTCCATAACCTTGAAGTGGGCAGTGCAAAATCTCAATGTCTTTGAAGTGTCAAATGTATCTTAAAACTAGCCTCCAATTGATTGTTTTGTTGAAAAATATCGAAAATCTATGCTAGTTTTACTCTATTTATTATTGAATATAAATTCTTTTCCAGAATGATGTGTGCTGCATCCTTGTAGCTTTGTATATCCTGTGGTGCACCACTGAGATATGTGCTCTCCAGACTGAAAAACACAGGGCTTGATAATCTCAGAGATTATTTCTAATTCAAAAATTTATTCAGCAACATTTGAAGCTGGATCATATTACTCAGCTTTAAATGTGTGGTTTCCACCCTCTGGATCTTGCATACAAAATAACACTTGCATTGCCCCCACCTATACAGCAAAGAATTTCTCTTAATTAATGTCTAATTAACTTTGAACTGCTAGCAGATAACATAATATTGATTTTTATTATAGTAAGTATCATATTTTCAAGAGCTAACTCTATATTGGGGTGCCTGGGTGGCTCAGTTGGTTAAGCAACTGCCTTCAGCTCAGGTCATGTTCTTGGAGTCCCAGGATTGAGCCCCACATCAGGCTCCCTGCTTGGCAGGGGGCCTGCTTCTCCCTCTCTCACTCCCCCTGCTTGTGTTCCCTCTCTAGCTGTATTTCTCTCTGTCAAATAAATAAATAAAATCTTTAAAAAAAAAAGAGAAAGCTTACTCTATAGAAGTAGGCGATTCTCTGGAAGCATTGGAAGCTATGATGGAATCTAAAAGTGTGTTCGTAGTCTCTCCCCATTTCACTTACTCCTCTCTGGAAGAATATTCTGCCTTTCCAGACTGATTTTGAAAATTTAGTAATGTAGAATTAAGTCAATACACTGATAAAGATAAAACTAAAAAGGATAAAGAGAAGAAAGGTTTAATAAAATTACAGATTCACTGATAAAATATATAAGAAAAAAAAGAGAAAAGCCACACATACTCTAAGAGCATTGATGTAACATTGCGTATAAGAGGCTTGGAAGGAGAAAAAGTCATATGAACATGGTCATAGGAACTGAATCTTCTTTCTTATCACTTGAGAAACACACAAAATTTATAATATTTAAAAAATAATTTTGACTCTGGATTGTATTTCCATATTAGTTAATTGGGGGCATAGACTAAGCTATGTGATAAATGATTTTTTTAAGGGTTTCACAGCCTTTTAAACTTCAGTGTATTAAAATGAAAATAATATAATTCAAGGTCAGTGGAACAGATTCTGACAGTGTAGAGGGATTTCCAGTAGTAACTCTAGGGAGTACACAGTTCTAAAGATAAGCTCTGGTTCTGTGTGGGAGATTTTTGCTTTTTTCCCTACTTGGGCTGGGACCTCTGGATTTACAGTAAGATCAGCAGTTTGTGTGAGGCCAGGATACTACGTCAGCCAAGCAAGCAGAAACCACTAGGAGTTCTTAAACGTATGCTACCATGCCAACTCTCTTGAGGGGGCAACTGACTACTGTTATTGAAAGTTTCATGGCATCCACATCTGATAGGCTTGCAAAGACCAAAAGAGCAGAACAGAAAAATCTGACATTTGGGCCATCTGTGGTTGCCAATCATGGATTCTGCCATGCATTTTCTTAAAGAAAATATTTGGTTTCCTCTAACAATTTCATGTTTTTATCTGCCCTAAACTTGTAGTACGTTTATAGTCTGTTGAAAATTATCATTTAATGTCAAAATGTGATAAAATTATAATATAAAAAAGAGCAAGGAATATGGAAGTAAAAGGAAATTAAGATTTGGAAAAAAATCAGTATCATTGAATGGTGTCAAGAGGTACATTTCTAGAGAAAAGTCGTTGAGTTTCACATCAAACAACAAACTGCTGACATCTGTAAAGGAAACCACAGTTTAGTACTGTCCTATGATTATGATATCTGGCACAACAGTCACAGTGGATCTGGTGTCTCAAAACATGATACTAAGAATGTTCAGGATTCAAATAAAAATCACTCATCATATCAAGGAACAGGAAGACTTAAAGCTGAATCATAAAAGGTAACAACAGATGACACTACCAAGATGACAGTAATGTTAGACTCATCTGACACAAATTTAAGAGCAGTTATCCAAGAAATCCTTTGACAATTATGAACTTCCTTGAAATAAAGAAAAAGAAAATCTCATCAAGAAAATTGAGAAGTTGAGTAGAACCACATAGAGACTTTAATATAAAATATAGTAACCAAAGCAAAACTCACTGGCTAGGATCAACAGCAAATAAAGGAGATAGAGGATGGAATCTGTGCACTTGATGCTAAAGGAATAGAAATTACAGAATCAGAACCACAGAGAAAAAGTAAACTAAAAAAGGGGGGGCTAAGGAACATGTGAGAATACAAGAAAAGATATAGCATTCCTGTCACTGAATTCCTGAAGAGTGCAGGTGGGGGGAAGACTAGCCAACAAAGTAATTTGAAACGTTGCAAATTTTGCACAAAACATAAGTATACAGATTCAAGGAGCTTAGTAAACCCCCAACAGCATAAATCTAAAGAAATCCAAACTAAGACCCAATATAGTTAAATTTCTGAAAACTCAAGATAAATTAAAAGTCATGGGGAAAAGCAAAAAAAAAAAAAAAAAAAAAAAGAGAGAGAAAAAAATGCTTTCTTGTAGAGGGAAAACCCTCCAAAAGACAGACAGCTTATTTCTCACTGGAATCTATGAAAGCCAGAAAGAATTAGCATCATATTTTCAAGTATTAAAGGAAAAGTCAACCCAATATTTCTATATCAGTAAAAATGCCATCTTTTTCTAAGAAACAAAAGGGAAATAAGGATATTCTCATTATGTTATTTTATTTTTTTCAGTGTTCCAAGATTCATTGTTTGTGCCCCACACCCAGTGCTCCATGCAATACCAGCCCTCAGTACCCAACACCAGGCTTTCCCATCCCCTCACCCCCTCCCCTCCAAGACCCTCAGTTTGTTACTGTGTCCAAAGTCTCTCATGTTTCATTTCCCTCCCCGAATTACTCTACTTCCCATTTCCTTTCCTTCTCCTACTGTCCTTCATATTACTCCTTATGCATTACAAGTAAGTGAAACCATGTGATACTTGACTTTCTCTGCTTGGCTTATTTCATTCAGCATAATCTCTTCCAATCCAGTCCATGTTGCTACAAAAGTTGGATATTCATCCTTTCTGATGGAGGCATAATATTCCACTGTATATATGTACCACATCTTCTTTATCCATTCATCGTTGATGGGCACCTTGGCTCTTTCCACAGTTTGGCAATTGTGGCCATTGCTGCAATAAGCATTGGGGGTACATATGACCCTTCTTTTCACTATATCTGTATCTTTGAGGTAAATACCCAGTAGTGCAATTGCAGGGCCATAGGGTAGCTCTATTTTTAATTTTTTAAGGAATCTCCACACTGTTTTCCAAAGCAGCTGCACCCACTTGCATTCCCACCAACAGTGTAGGAGGGTTCCCCTTTCTCCACAGCCTCTCCAACACTTGTTGTTTCTTGTCTTGTTAATTTTGGTCACTCTGACTGGTATAGGGTGGTATCTCAGTGTGGTTTTGATTTGAATTTCCCTGATAGCTAGTGACGCTGAACATTTTTTCATGTGTTTGTTAGCCATTTGTATATCTTCTATGGAGAAGTGCCTCTTCATGTATCCTGCCCATTTTTTGATGTATTCATCTTCTTTATGGATGTTGAGTTTGAATAGTTCTTTATAGGTCTCTGATATCAGCCTTTTGTCTATAGTGTCATTTGCAAATATCCTCTCCCATTCTGTGGGTTGCCTCTTTGTTTTGTTGACTGTTTCCTTTGCTGTGCAGAAGCTTTTTATTTTGATGAAGTCCCAGAAGTTCATTATTGCTTTTGTTTCCTTTGCTTTTGGAGATGTGTCTTGAAAGAAGTTGCTGTGGCTGATGTTAAAGAGGGTACTGCCTATGTACTCCTTCAGGATTTTGATGAATTCCTGCCTCACATTGAGGTCATTCATCCATTTTCAGTTTATCTTTGTGTGTGGCATAAGAGAATGGTCTAGTTTCATTCCTCTATACATAGCTGTCTAATTTTCCCAGCACCATTTATTGAAGAGACTGTCTTTTTTCCACTGGATATTTTTTCCTGCTTTTATTGAAGATGATTTGATCATAGATTTGTGGGTCCATATCTGGACTCTCTGTTCCATTGGTCTATATGTCTGTTTTTGTGCCAGTACCATGCTGTCTTGGTGATCACAGTTTTGTAATAAAGCCTGAAATCAGGTAACATGATGCCCCTAGCTTTGTTTTTCTTCTTCAACAATTCCTTAGTGATTCAGGGTCTTTTTTGGTTGCATATAAATTTTAGGATTATTTGTTGCAGTGCTTTGAAGAATCTTGGTGGAATTTTGATCAGAATGGCATTGAAAGTATAGAGTGCTCTGGGTAGTATAGACATTTTAACAATGTTTATTCTTCTGATCCATGAGCATGGAATGCCCTTCCATCTTTTTGTGTCTTCTTCAATTTCTTTCATGAGTGTTCTATAGTTCCTCAAGTACAGATCCTTAACTTCTTTGGTTAGGTTTATTCCTAGGTACCTTATGGTTGTTGGTGCTATAGTAAACAGAATCGATTCTCTGATTTCCCTTTCTATATTTTTATTGTTAATGTATAAGAACACAATTGATTTCTGTGCATTGATTTTGTACCCTGCCACATTACTGAATTGTTGTATGAGTTCTAGTAGTTTGGATATAGAGTCTTTTGCATTTTACACATAGAGTATCATGCCATGTGCAAAGAGGGAGAGTTTGACTTCTTCTTTGCCAATTTGAATACCTTTTATTTCTTTCTGTTGTCTGATTGCTGTTGCTAGGACTTCTAACACTATGTTGAACAATAGTGGTAAGAGTGGGCATCATTGTTTTGTTCTTGATCTCAAAGGGAAGGTTGTCACTTTTTCTCCATTGAGAGTGATATTCGCTTTGGGTTTTTCATAGATAATGTTTTATCAGGTTGAGAAATGTTCCCTCTGTCCCTGTACTTTAAAGTTTTAATTGGGAAGGGATGTTGTATTTTGTCAAATGCTTTTTCTGCATCAATTGAAAGTACCATGTGGTTCTTCTCTCTTCTCTTATTGATTTGTTCTATCACGTTGATTGATTTGTGAGTGTTGAACCACCCCTGCATCCCTGGGATAAATCCCACCTGGTCGCAGTGGATAATCTTTTTAATATATTGTTGGATATTGTTAGCAAGGATCTTGTTGAGAATCTTGGCATCCATATTCATCAGAGATAT
The DNA here is from genome assembly GCA_004023965.1 of Spilogale gracilis. Taxonomy (NCBI): domain Eukaryota; kingdom Metazoa; phylum Chordata; class Mammalia; order Carnivora; family Mephitidae; genus Spilogale; species Spilogale gracilis. The sequence continues at coordinate 24,788 of PITA01021091.1, read as the reverse complement.
TGGTCTGAAGTTCTCTTTTTTGGTGGGGTCTTTGTCTGGTTTGGGGATTAGAGTAATGCTGGCTTCATAGAAAGAGTCTGGAAGTTTTCCTTCTGTTTCTATTTTCTGAAACAGCTTCAGAAGAATAGGTATTATTTCTTCTTTGAATGTTTGTTGGAATTCCCAGGGAATCCATCAGGTCCCGGGCTCTTATTTTTTGGGAGGTTTTTGATCACTGCTTCAATCTAGTTACTAGATATTGGTCTATTCAAATTGTCAATTTCTTCCTGTTTCAGTCTTGGAATTTTATAGCTTTCTAGGAATGTATCCATCTCTTCTAGGTTGTTAAACTTATTTGCATTTAACTGTTGATAGTAATTTCTAATGATTGTTTCTATTGCCTTAGTGTTAGTCATGATCTCTCCCCTTTCATGCATAATTTTATTAATTTGGGTCTTCTCCCTTTTCTTTTGGATTAGTTTGGCCAATGGTTTATTGATTTCATTAATTCTTTCAAAGAACCAGTTTCTAGTTTTGTTGATGTGTCCTACTGTATCTCTAGTTTCTAAATCATTGATCTCTGCAGTACTCTTAAATTATTTCCTTTCTTGTGTGGGGGGTTGGCTTAATTTTGTCTTGATTTTCCAGTTCTTTAAGGTGTAATGAGACTTGGTGTATTTGGGATTTTTCAGTTTTTTTTCAGTGAGGCTTGGATGGCTATGTATTTCCCCCTTAAGACTGCCTTTTCTGTATCCCATAGGTTTTGGATTGATGTATCTTCATTCTCATTGGTTTCTGTGCAGTGTTTAAGTTTTTCTTTGATATCCTGGTTGATCCAGAGATTCTTGAGCAGGATTGTGTTTACCTTCCAAGTGTTGGATTTTCATCTGAACTTTTTGTTGTGGTTGAGTTCCAGCTTTAAGACATTGTGGTCAAAGAATGTGCAAGGAATAATCTCAGTCTTCTGGTATTGGTTGAACCCCGATTTGTGACTTATTATGTGGTTTATTCTGGAGAAAGTTCCATGTGCACTCGAGAAGGTTGAGTATTCTGTTTTAGGGTGGAATGTTTTGAACATATCTGTGAGATCCATCTTGTCCAATGTGTCATTCAAAGCTCTTGTTTCTTTGTTGATTTTCTGTTTAGATGATCTGTCCATTGCTGAGAGTGGTGTGTCAACATCTTCTACAATTAATATATTTGTATTAATATGACTCTTTATTTTGCTTAACAGTTGGCTTATGTAGTTGGCTGCTCCCATGCTGGGGGCATAAATATTTACAATTGTTAGAACTTCTTGGTGTATAGACCCTTTGAGAATGATGCAGTGTCCTTCTGTGTCTCTGACTACAGTCTTTAGATTAAAATCTAATTTGTCTGATATGAGAATCACTACCCTAGCTTTCTTTTGAGGTCCATTGGCATGAAAGATGGTCTTCCATCCCCTCACTTTCAATCTGGAAGTGTCTTTAGATTCAAAATGTGTCTCTTGTAAACAGCATATAAGCGAGTCTTGTCATTTTATCCAGTGTGCAACCCTGTGCCTTTTTATTGGAGCATTTAGACAATTCACTTTGAGAGTGATTACTGATAGATATGTTTTTATTGATATCCTGTTGCCTGTGAAGTTCATGTTTCTATAGATTTCCTCTGTAAATTTCTGTTGTGTGTTACTATTGGGTTTGTTTCTCTTTTATAGAACCCTCCTTAATATTTCTTGTGGTGCTGGCTTGGTGGTTGCATAATCTTTTAGAGCTTGGCGGTCCTGAAAGCTCTTTATCTCTCCTTCCATTTTGAAAGTCAACTTTGCTGGGTACATCATCCTTGGTTGCATATTTTACTCATGTAATTTCCTGAATGTGCCTTGCAGCCCTTTCTGGCTTGGCAGGTTTCTGTGGATAGGTCTGATGTTATTCTGATGGACCTCCCTCTGTATGTAAGGAATCACTTCCCACTAGCTGCCCTTAAGATATATTCTTTGATTTTATGATTCATGAATTTCACAAGTATGTGCCTGGAAGTTTTTCATTCATCTTGGGGAGTGTCCTCTCTGCCTCTAGGACATGAGCACTTGTTTTATTCCCCAGATTAGGGTAATTTTCATCCATGATTTGTTCAACTATATCTTCTAGGCTTCTCTCTCAACTTCTTCAGGGATTCCAATAATTCTGATATTGGAGCATTTTATGGCATCATTTATTTCCCTAATTCTATTTTCATGGGATTTTAGCTGTTTGTTCCAGGACTTCTCTTGTTCCTCCTTCTTAATCCATCTGTCTTCTAAATCAATAATACGATCTTCAGCTTCACCCACCCTAGCTTTTAGCATATTTAAATTAGATTGCATATCATTAATAGCCTTTTTAACCTCTGCCAGTTCGGCTTTCACTTCTGTCCTTAGAGTTTCTATCTTGCCACTAACATTCTTTTCCAACTTAGCCATTTCTTTGATTATTGTTATCCTGAATTCCATTTCTGTCATATTGTTTATGTTTATTTCCAGTAATTCTGTGACCAGGGTTGCAGTCTCTGGGTTTTTCTTCTGTTGGTTGTTCCTCCTCCTCTGAGTCATTTTGGTGAGGGGTGGTTGAGGGGATGTATAGCTGAATATATCAACCACTATCCAGATGAGTTGCTCATTGGAAGGTTTCCAGCAATATGAAGTCACCATCAAAAATGAAGAAGAAAGAAAAAAAGAGCCATAAAAAGAGAAAAGAAGCAAGAAAAACCTGGCCAGTTGGGCCCTAATGGTAGGATTTATATGATACAAAACTACAAGAGAGTAAAGAAAAAGACCATCAAAAGTAAAAGTTGAAGAGATCAAAAAGCTAAACCCAACCCAAATGCCCCCCAAGACCAGTATTTATATATTACAAAGGCAAAAACAATTACACAGAAACACTGACAGAGGAATAGGATGGGAAGGTGAGTGTGAACCCTTCTTGTGGACAAGGAAAGTATTTCAGATCCTCCTGGCTGTGTCTTGTTATTATTGTTAGAGGAGTCCACTATCTAAAGTTATAGGGAGATGAGAACTGGTTTGTATATAGGGGTAGTAATGAATAGGAATGAAGGATTACCTTGAAGCTTATAACTATATGTATATTTAAAAGAAAAAAGAATAAAGGAAATAAGAGAAAAAAGGAAGAGAAAACAGAAAAAAAAAAACAGAAGAAGCAACAAAAACAAGAACAACAACAAAACAGAGGTATGTGTTTGAAAAAAGTTCAAGGTAAAAAGTTATTATGGAGTTTTGTATTAAGTATCATGTTGTAATAATAAGTTGGTTAAAAAATTAAAAGAACAAAAACCATGAGAATGAATTTTAAAATGAAGTGAAAACTTTAAAAATAAAAGTAGAAAAAGTTAAAAAGAAAATAAAGTGAAAAGCTGTGTCTATAAAGCACACAGCTTTCGGGGTAGTACGAGGAGCTTAATATATTGCCTTTCCCCCAATGTTGGGGTTTTACAGTTTGGGTGTTGTCCTCTTGTGCTTCCGGCTTGCCTTCTGGGGGCGGGGCCTGCCACACTGTTTTTGGTCTCTTCTACCTGGGCTACATCTCTCCACCCCCTTCCTAGTGGCTGGGCTCCATGGCAACCAGGTTTTCAGGCTTTTGTTTTCTGGAGGATTTTTTCTTTTGTGGCTTTTTGTAGCTTTTCAGAAAGTCAGGCCAGAGCAAGATGTCTGCGCCCATATCTCCATCTCAGAGAGACGCCTCAGTTAGCAGCCCTCTGAATGGTGTGGGGCACACAGACTCCTTCCATATTTTCCCCTTTGTCTTGCCATTTCTCACACCCGGGTGCACTTGTAGGCCCTAGTCAGAATGGGGCCTGAGGCCCCCACTTGTCGTTTTGCTCCTGCACCAGAGAAACCAGAGCTGGTTTCACATCATGAGACCTTGTCTCTGCCCAGAGAGTCTCTGTAGTACACACCCACACAGGAAGGATTGAGATCCCATGGCCCCACAGGTCACCCAGAAGTCTGAGTTGCCTCCTTTGCAGGTTGTGGGCACCTGGCCCAAGCGGCGGGGGAAAATGTGGCAATTTTAAAGATATTTCTCGCTGCCAGATTCCCTCCTGCACAGCACCAGGGAGCACTTTCTATCCCTGGCCCAGTTTTGTAGTTTTATATCTCTGCCAATGTTGAAGACCCTTTGCTTTTGAGTGCTTTTAACCAGACTGGAAGTTGATGCTGGTCCCTAAGCACAGGGCACTTTCATATTGGGGTATTACTTTCCAATGGGTCACTTCTGTTGGCTCCTTCCCCCTCCTATTTCTCCTCTGAAATCAGTCTGAGCATTCCTGCTCCACTTTACCTCTCTGCTGATGCTCTTCTGCCCCCATAGAGATCCAGAAGTGGGTAGTCTTACATCTCAGGCTGATTTAATGGATGTTCAGATTGTTCTGGTAGATAGTTTAGCTCACTTCAGGAGACCTTTTGAAACAGGATCTCCTACTTCTCTGCCATCTTGCCCCTCCCCCCAAAATCAAGATATTTTCAGATGAAATTAAACTAGAATTTGCTACCAGAAAACTTACCATAAAATAAAGCAAAAGAAATTTCTTTAACCAAAAAGGCAATGATAAAAGAAGGACTCTTAGAATATCATAAAGGAAGAAAGAACAAGCTAAGCCAAATATATGCATAAATACAATGACTGTGTTCCTCTTCTTGAGCTTTCTGTGTTGTTTGACAGATGAAGCAAAAATTGTAACAGTGTCTGATGTGGTTCCAAATGTATGAGAAAATATTTAAGGCAATTATATTAAAAATTTGCTATGGATTGAATTGTGCTATTCACCCTATTCGTATGTTGAAGCCCTCTCCCAATGTGATGGTATTTAGAGATAGGCCTTTGAGAGATAATTAGTTTAAATGAAGTCATCAGCATGGGGCCCTTAGGATGAAATTAGTGCCCTTATAAGAAGAGACACCAGAGTGTGTGGTGGCCTGCTGTCTCTTTTCCTCCTCTCTCTGACCTCCCCTTATCCTTTCTTCTTTCTCTCTTCTCCTCCCTCTCCCACTTCCCCGTACCTTTTTCTTTTTTCTCTCTGCCATGTGAAAACAGTTTGAAGTTGACCTTCAGCATGCCAGGAAGATACTCTTTAACAGAACCATACAATGCTGGCACCTTAATCTCAGATTGCCAGCCTCAATAACTGTGATAAATATGCTTCTATTGTTTAAGACACCTAGTCTAAGGTATTTTGTTATGGAAGCCCTAGCTAACTAAGACACACATGGAGAAGGGAAAAGGACATTAAAAAAAGCAAGATTTTCATTTAGCTGAGTTAAATGATGATAAAAGTAGACTATTAAATTATTTACGTATAATATCCCTGGTAACCACTAAAATTCTACAAAGAAATATACTGAAAAAATACTAGTGATAAATCAAAATGGAATTCTAAAAATATTCAAATAACCTACAGAAAAATATGAAAAATAAAAAGAAGCCAAAGATAACCCAAAAAATGGCAAACTTAAGTCCTATTATGTCAATAGCTACATTAAATGAAGTGATCTAAACACACTAAAATACAGATATTGACAAAGTGGATTAGAAAACATGACCCATCAATATGTTGTCTACACAAAAGGCACCATAAGTATAATATAGACAATTTGATAGTAAAAGTATAAAAAAGAAATATGATTTAAATAAACAAAACAAGGAAGTAGTGACTATATTAATATCCAATAAAGTAGATTTTATCACAGAGAAGATTACCAGAGATAGAAAGGGAGGTTATATACCATAAAAAGGTCAATTCATCAAGAAGATACAATCCAAGTATATATGCACTGAACAACAAAGCTGCAAAATACACAAAGCAAAATCAGAATTGAAAGGAGAAATAGACGAATCCATAATTACAGCTGAAGACTTTAACATCTCTCTTTCAGCAATTGATAAAACAGCTAAATAGAAAATCTGTAAGGATACAGAAGGATCCACACAATCAGTCAGCATGATCTACTCAATATTTATTGAAAACTCTACCCAACAAAAATAGAATACAAATTCTTTTCAAGTGTCCACACAACATATACTAAGAGAGAACATAAATTTGACCACAAAATAAACCTTAGTAAATTAAATGGATTGAAAGAATCTCAGTGAAATCAAGCCAGAAATTATAAACCAAAAAATAAGATCATCCTCAAACACTTGGAAACTAAACAGGATGTATCTAAATATTTCAAATCTAAATAATTAATTGGTCAAAGAGAAATTCTCAAGAGAAAGTAAAAAAAAAAGCACAGGGGCACCTGGGTGGCTCAGTTATTAAGTGTCTGCCCTCAGCTCAGGTCATCATCCTGGAGTCCCTGGATCGAGTCCCGCATTGGGCTCCCCTCCTCTGTGAGAAGCCTGTTTCTCCCTCTCTCACTCCTTTTGCTTATGTTCCCTCTCTAGCTGTGTTTCTCTCTGTCAAATAAATAAAATATTTTAAAATTTTATTTTAATAAATATAGAGATAATGAAAATTTAAAAAAATCAAACTGTGTTAGGCATAGCTAATATAAAGCATAAAAGAACTGTCAAAGCACTAAACACATAGAAGAAAGAAAAACTCTCATACCAATAATCTAAGCTCCCACATGAGGATCCTAGAAAATGAATAGCAAAATAAATCCAAAATGAGAAGGAAGAGAGAAATAATAAAGATAGGAGTAAAAAATGAATGAAATTGAAAACAAAGCACCTACATCATAATAACCACTCAAAAAATGATAATCGTATAATTGTCAATCCAAAGCTAAAGTGTTTGGTCTCATCCTCTTTTAGAAAATATTTTTGAGAATTTATTCATATATATGAATATTTTTTGTTTATAAACTATATGCAGATATTTGTCTACAAATATGCTCTGTACATGCTAAGAACAAAATTTTAAATACATAAAAATAGAAAAAAAAAGATACTATACTTTAATTCTTTTTCAAAAACTTGTCTTGGCCCCTCAGTTTGGAGACCACTAATTGGACAACCTCATCAAAGACATACCCATTCTTAAAAAAAAAAAAAAAAGTTTAGTTGGCCACTATAGGGTACATCATTAGTTTTTGATGTAGTGTTCAGTAATTCATTAGTTATGTATAACATCCAGTGCTCATCACAGCACATACCCTCCTTAATATCCATCACCCTTTTACCCTCTCCTCCAGCCCCTCCCCTATGAAACCCTCAGTTTGTTTTCTAGGGTCCATAGTCTCTCATGGTTCATCTCCCTCTCTGAGTTCTCACCCTTTGGATTTCTCTCCATTCGTATGGTCCTCTGTGTTACTGCTTATGTTCCACATATGAACGAAACCATATGGTAATTATTTTTCCCTGCTTGACTTACTTTACTTAGCATAATCCCCTCCAGTTCCATCCATGTCAATGCAAATTATGATTATTCACATTTCTTAAGGCTGAATAATATTCCATTATACACATGGACCACATCTTCTTTATCCATTCATCTGTTGAAGGGCATCTTGGCTCCTTCCACAGTTTGGCTATTGTGGACATTGTTGCTATGAACATTGGGATGCATGTGCCCCTTCTTTTCACTATGTGTCTTTGAGGTAAATACCTAGTAGCCCAATTGTTGGGTCATAGGATAAGCCTATCCTTAACATCTTGAGGAAACTCCATACCATTTTTCAGAGTGGCTGTACCAACTTGCATTCCCACCAACAGTGTTAAGACAGTTCTCCTTTCTCCACATCTTCACCAACATTTGTTGCTTCCTCTTTTGTTGATTTTTGCCATTCTAACTGGTGTAAGGTAGTATCTCATTGTGGATTTGATTTGTATTTCCCTAATGGCTAATGATGTTGAGCATTTTTTCATGGGTATGTCTTCTTTGAGGAAATCTGTTCATGTCTTCTGCCTGTTTTTTGACTGGGTTATTTGTTTTTTGAGTGTTCAGTTTGAGAAGTAATTCATAGATCTTGGATATCAGCCCTTTATGTTTAATGTCATTTGTAAATATCTTCTCCCATTCTGTGGTTTGCCTCTTAAATTTGCTATTTCCTGTGCTGTGCAGCTCTTTATCTTGATGAAGTCCCCAAAGTTCATTTTTGCTTTTGTTTCCCTTGCCTTTGGAGATGTGTCTTGAAAGGACCTACTGTGGCCAATGTCGAAGAAGTTATTGCCTATGTTCTCCTCTAGGATTTTGATGGATTCCTGCTTCACATTGAGGTCTTTCATCCACTTTGAGTTTATCTTTGTGAATGGTGTAAGGAAATGGTCCAGTTTTATTTTTCTATATGTAGCTGTCCAATTTTCCCAGCACCACTTCAAAGAGACTGTCTTTTTTCCATTGGATATTTTTTCCTGCTTTGTCAAAGATTAGTTGACTACAGAGTTGAGGGTCTATTTCTGGAGTCTTTATTCTCTTCCACTGGATTATGTGTCTGTTTTAGTGCCAATACCATGATGTCTTTGTGATCAGGGCAACCCATTCTTTAAGGATCAGCTCAAGAACCATATTTTCCAGGAAGCTCTTGATAATCACCTCAGTCTCCAGGGAAAGCTCTTTTCTCTGAACACCTACAGTAATTCTGACTGTGCCTCTTATTTTATATATATATATTCATATATATATTCTAATGATCAGGATAACCATATGCCTAACTTGCCTCCTGACATAAATGTAATCCTCAGAAATACATATAAAGAAGTACATATAAAAACCTGAGGATTTGAGTATTTGACAAATAAATAAGGGAAGGAAAATATCAAACATTCTCACAAAGATAATACATATTAAAAATATATATTAAAAATCTGGGGTTTGAGGGACTGGGAACTGGGCTGACCACGATTTTTCTCAGATGTTAAAGTAAGGGTCATAAGCTGGCACTCCAGGAGTCAAATTCAGTCTGCACTTGTAGTATGTCTGCCCAGAACAGTGTTGAGAATTATGTTTTATGTAATTGCCTTTAGACGGGGCATACATTCTTCCTCTTGGCTATAGGTTCTTTACTCCTAAATTTAAAAACATTTCAGATGTTTTTGTTTTCCAATCCCCTGATGTAATTTGACTTTGACAACCCTTTGATAGTATTTATACTTTATAGACTAATACTCTAAAGTACAAAGAATAGTAATTTAAGAATCAGAAGACCTGGGTTCTAAGATTGGGGTGCCAACCTGTGTCACCTGGAGCAAGTTTTACTGCTTCTCTAAAACACAGATTTTTCAGCTACAGAATGGGTAGTGCATCTTATGGGCCAAATGAGAAGAATGGTTAAAAACTGTTAAATGACTGTACAAATATTCAAGTTATTATCAGATGACCTCTTAGTTTACTTCCTACTGTGAAATATATTGTTCCTATGATTCTAGAAAAAACACTGGTAATTACAACTTCCATTTCCTAGCAAAGCCATCAGTCCCATAGATGCAAATATAAATGGATATGCTATTTAGAGTTATAAAGATAAAAATGTTAGAAATCCTTGACTGTTATTCTGGCAAAATTATAATTACAGTACATGAAAGAAATGCATTGTGCATTATATGTTGGCATCTCAGAAAATTGTGTGATGGAGTTTGATGAGAGCCCATCTGCAAGATTAATTGTAAATTGGCCTGGATATGAACACTGTCATCAGGACTGAAAACTGTCAGAGAATATAATGGCAAAACAGACAAAGGGTGGCAGTGACTGGCATGAGAGGCTTCAAAGAGTTCAAGGTATCTACAGGAGGGCTTCCTGAGATCATAGTTCAGCCCAATCTCATTATGGTCTTCATTAACTGCTCCAGAAAGGGGCTGTAGGTCTCCTTAGAGTAATTTGCAGAGTGTGCTTTGTTGGGAGGGGCTGAAAACAAAGACAAGCAAAATCACACTGAGGAATCAGATATGTTTCAGTGGAATTTTAGGCAGACTTCAGAGTCTTCTGGAGACATGGGCTTTTGAGATTCTGACCACTGACAGTGCTTTTCCATTCTGTCTGCTGAACTTAAAACCACATTCTAAATTCTTCCAATTTCTCTGTGAGGTCTTCCTAGGTCCCTTCTTAGATATTGCTAGATCCCTTCCTAGATCCCTATCCTCTCAAATTCTGTAGCTTTTTCCTATCTTATATTACTTACTTGGGTTTAAGGAAATGGAAAAAAAAAAAAACTTATTCCTCCCTAAATTGTAAATTCCTGAGGTAGAGGATAACCTGTTAATCCTTCATAAACCTTGTAGTATCTAGCATGTTGGCATACTCACATTAATTCAGAATTTAAATCTGATGTTTGGTCCTATCTCCTTTATCCTCTTTCAACATTTGGCATCAGTCCCCTTACTGCCCCTCCCTCCCTCCCAACTCCTTCAGTCTCCTCTGTTCTCTTCATTATGCTCCTCCATTCTTCTTTAACAAGTGAATACAAATCTTCCTGACATGCTTACATGGTCATGCCATTCCTCTTGTCTGAAAATTGGGGTGGTTTTCCCTTGCCACTGGATCCTTTGTAAACACTTTAACCTGATTCCTGATACCCTGCTTGATCTGTTCCCACCCTATTTTCCCATCTTATCTACTATTTATCTTTATCAAATGGCTCCTGCCAATTTTCTGCCCCCCAGAACCACCCACATGGGCCTATCTGTATACAATCTATATATTGCCTCTTCTCCAGTCCTATTTACATTCCTTAATTCCCCTATTGAAGTATTAATCTTACTTTTCTGCCTTCCTATTAGTACCTTTGTTTCATATAAGGTAACTGTATGCACTTGAGCTTCATCTTGACACTTACCTCTCTCTCACCCCACCCTCCCACATCTAATCCAAAACTTGTCATGATGAAGTAGTTCTGATTTTACCCCCTGATAATCTCCTGAATTGTCAGTTTCTTTACCCATTTTGTTAATGTCACAGCAATGTCTTTAGGAGTATACAATATATTCCTAGCTTGATCCCTTCTAGCTTTTTTCTTGCTTTGTAAGGCAATCTAATCAAGTGACTCCTATGCTCAAAACCCTGCATTTTTGGTTACTCTGATATCAAAATATATACTGTAGACTACTAAAGATCTGCAAGGTGGAACATTATATTAACAGTTTTATATTCTGTATCAGCTTATCCAAAGTTTATACTATTTTTCAGTGTCCTGGTCACTCTGGCCTTCTTTCATATCTTTAAACATACCATTTGTCCTTGTCCTTTGGAGCATTTGACCACATAGTGTTCTCTATCTGGAATATCTCTCCTTTCTCTATCTTGTTAGCCCTAGGCCTATCCAGACAGTCTGAGCTGAAACATAAATTCTCCAGAAGAATTTTTCTTGAGGTCCCAGAAATGCCATGCTGTATATTCTCATAGCATCCTGTGCTTCTTTACTGTAAATCAGCCACTGTGTGATTATATACCTAGTTATTTGAATAATATCTGTCTCCTATACTGTGGCTATATCACTCCATGAGAGCAATACCTTTCTGGGTTTTGTACACTGTTGTATTCTAATCTCTTAATACAATGGATTCAGATTTGATAGTCATATTTGTTGAGATACTTGAGAAAATGACAAGTTTCAAGTTTCTCTTCTCTCATCTATAAATGAAGACATTGTTGTATGGTTTAAATGCAAAAGGTTAGTAAAGCCCTCAGCACAATATCTAGTACATAATATACATTAATGATATTTTAATTATAGTCATGTTTGAAAATAGTACCATGTTGTCTCTTGAGTGTAGGCCATATTTCCTCCTTTGAACTATAATTCCTTTGATAATTTGGGCATAGAAAGCCACCAGCAAATGAATACTTACTTATCACTGTCTTTACAAATAAGTCACTTACAGACTTGGCCATCGCTATCACCATGACTTTTTCCATCTTATCTGCTATGGTAAATTTCCAAGCAGATATAAAATACAGCCTTGGGGTGCCTGGGTGGCTCAGTTGGTTAAGCGACTGCCTTCGGCTCAGGTCATGATCTCGGAGACCAGGGATCAAGTCCCACATTGGGCTCCCTGCTCAGCGGGAAGCCTGCTTCTCCCTCTCTCACTCCCTCTGCTTGTGTTCCCTCTCTGGCTGTGTTTCTCTCTGTCAAATAAATAAAATATTAAAAAAAATACAGCCTTATAAGTATTTCTGGAGCTAAAGAAAGGCAGAGGTGCATAATAGGAATAAAGGAAGTACTCAAGGAATACCAATAGGTCAACAAGACTGTCATTTGACTGGGCCTGTATTTTCCTGAAAATAGTAATAAGTTCAAGGATGGTTGTGAGATCAGTACAGGTCAATAAGAAATGAAACCTTTCCCTAAGATTTATGGGAAGGTATACTTGATTTCCCCCCAAGGTTTAAAGTCAATGGTTTATAGGATCTGTTTATAGGGTCAAGAATCTATACAGAAGAAAAACCAAAGTGTGAAGGGAAAAAAGAAGAAGACCTAAAACTGGTTTGCTTTGAAATAAGCTGTTCCTAAAGCCATATTTCCCCCAAGATGGTTCAGCTATGAAAGACAATACATTTCCTTTAGAAACAGAAGATAGTTAGAAGTGAGTTTTCTGTCAATTGGAACCAAAATAATCATGAGAGATTCATGACTTCAAAGAAAAGATAGAATTTAAGACAAAAGTTAGAGGCTGTCAGATGTATAAAGGAAAGATGTCCAAGCAATGGGAAAACAGGTCCAAAACAAAAAGACCTGGAATAGCATTATGCGTTTTAATAAGTGAAAACAGAGGTTGATTCTTCAATGTAGAAGAAAATAAAGTGTTTAGTCTGTGAGCATGCCTGTTTTCTGAGAGCCAGAATCCCTCATAGTTCCTGCCATTGACTTTTCTCATAGTCAACAAATGTTAGTTAAATTAATATACAAGTTGATTAATGGAAGTATGAAAAGAAATACAGCAATGCCCAGAGGAAAGAATTCTAGGGGGAAGGAGGAAACCAATTTGTTCCCACATGGTATTAAAATATTGAAGAGAAAGACTGACTCTAAAATCTATCTACTGGATAATATAAAAGTATTAGTGTCATAAAGCATGCAAATTAAAATTCTGCTGTAGACAGATAACATTGCATTAGCCATTCCATATTTTTTCTGAGACTAACAATGATTCTAGTGTAAAGAATGGTAGCTACTGGTACTGCTGATTCTGTCACATCACCTTCTCTCCTATGTCCAGGAGTCCTGCTGGAATGTCAGAGTCCCAGAGCGGCAGGGGCACTTAAGCTGCCTGGAGACTGCCATCACTATCAGTAACATAAACAAGCATGAGACGTTGACTGTGGAAATGCTTTTCCCTCCCCCTATAATATTCTTCCTTCTCTTCACCTCATTTATTCATGCCTACCTTGAGATTTCCACTCAAACATCATTTTCTCAGTGGAGCCTTCCCTGATGAGGTCAAATCTTGCTATCTTTTGCTCACATAGCAATTTGTGTTTCTCATTCTTTGCATTATTCACAGTTGTAACTTTATCTGGTTAATGACCTTGATACATATAGACTTTTTATCTCTGGGCAGAAACCTCTTTGAGAATAGGGACAATATCATGCTTACTTACTTGTCTTTGTATCTCTCTTATTACTGTCTAACCTGGTGCTTCACAGTGGGTGCTCATAGTTTGTTCAGTGAACTATATCTGTCTCCTATACTGTGGCTGTATCACTCCTTTATTAACTTCCTTGGAAATTTCCTCTCTCCACCTCTCTTCCTTTTATACTTCTTGCCTGTCTGTTTCTCTCTTTTTTTCCCATAGATTTAGAACATTGATAGTAATTCAAGATAGAATTTTAGCAGGAGGAGAAAGAAAGAATGAATAGAATTTGACTTCTAAAGAAGAAAACAAAAAATAAACATATATGAACAAAATAATTTCAAAGTGTGGTTTCTGCTATGAAGAAAATCAGGTTGATGGTATTGAAAGTGATATGAGGGCCTACTTAAAATAGTATGGCCAGGGAAGACTTCCCTAATTTAGTGACTTTTGAGCTGAAATTGAATTAGAAGGAAAAAAATCACTATTGACAAAGAGTCTAGAAAATATGTAATTCAACCAGAGAAAGCATAGGTGGTCTTTATTATCTACTTCTGTGTCCAGAGACAGACAACTGAGGGGTGGGAAACAAAACAAACAAAACATGATATTCAATAGGTAATAAAACTCCTGGATTCCATTCAGTTCTGGAACATGACCCAGATATTTAGCCTCCATGATTCTCATTTTCTTCATTTGTAAAATGTTGTCTCTGTCTCAAAAGTAAAAGAATATTATTTCTTTGACATCTTTTCTGACTCTGATGTGCTTTGTGTCTACTGTATCTATACACTGGATGTGTTGGGAAGCACCAATATTTTGAGTTGATTTGATCTTTAGTCCTCCAAGATTTGGCCCAGTTTTCCTGTTAAATTCCTATCCTGTCATTTCCCTCAAAACACACTGTGCACCAAACTAAAGTCGTGTTTCCTGTACATACCATACACATACCTGCATGTATTGCCTTTGCTGTCTGAATAGAATGTTCTTTCTCTCCTCTGTGGAAATGAAAGTCTTCTCTACCTTCCTAAAACACTTTAGCACACAACCAGGAAGACTTGCCATATCTTACTAGTAACGTGTAACCTCTTACTTTTTAGACCTTCCTTGATGCTTGTGCCTTTCTTCCAGCACTTTGAGCATGTCTACCCCAGTGCAGAATTATGTGGACTAAACTTTTCTGGGATTTTTTTGTTTTGTTTTATAAGTAAAGTTTTATTTTTTTTATTATATGTAGCCAATGAATCATTAAACACTACATCAAAAATTAATGAGGTACTATCTGCTGGTTAACTGAAGTTTTCTGTTCTAATTGACTCTGAGTGCCTTAAAATGAGTGGTCACCTTCTCTATTGCCTTACACACAACAGAACCAAATCACAATATACAAATGGAGACGCGTGTTACAAGACTTGTGGGCAAAGAGCAAATTAACAAGGATTAACCAATGGTTTTCTTCTTTAATTTCATCATTTTTATTATTGAAGAATAGTTGACATACAACATTAATTTCAGTTATACAATATAGTGATTTGACAATCCCTATAAATTACTCAGTGCTTACCATGAGACAAGTAGTCACCATCTGTCACCATACTGTGTTATTACAGTATCATTGATTATAATCCCTTTGCTGTAATTTTCATCTTATGACTTATTTCATAACTGAAAGTTCACATGCCCTAATCTCCTTTATTTCACCTGCCCCCTACCTCCCCTCTGGTAAACACCTGTACATAGGAGTCTGGGTTTTGGAGGATTTTTGTTGTTGTTATTCATTTTTTTGTTTTATTTTTTACATTCTACATATAACTTAAATCATATGGTATTTGTCTTTCCCTACTTGACATTTCATTTGGCACAATACACTCTAGATCCACCCATGTTGTCACAAATAGGTTTCTTGAATGACTAGCTATGACTAATTGACAACATGATTTATTTTCAATTAGTAATGTCTTCCCTGGGTGTGGGAGAAAATATTCTACAAATTCACCATCTGTGATTTAAGTTATAGAGGTTTGCCCAGATGAGAGGTAAGGAACAAAACAGACTTCCAACATCTTCAGTGTGAAGGAGAGACTACTCTGTTACCTAGATAAGGAGAGACTTCCTGGTAATATTAGTTGCCTTGAATTTTTGCATGACAAACAGAATGCCATATTTATGATTGAGACCTCCCACTGGAGTTTTGTTGATATTATTAATTGCTAGGTCTAGTTCTTGTAGGCATCATTCAATTTAAATCAACATATTTTGAGGACTTTCTGTGTCTAGGATATTGTGTTATCTTTTTAGGGCGAAGGTGTTCTGTTCTTTCAAATTGTCATTTTTGATCATGTGTGTGCTTGTGATAGCAATGGAACCATTGCAGTCTTTATCAAAAAGTTGTATTAAAAGTATATAAATTGGTTGGTGATTATACAAAAACCTTCTCCTTGCCAGATGTGACAATTAAGCCATTAGAGAGAGGGACTCACACCTCTGCCTCCTGGTAAAAGCAGATGTCCTTAAGATGGAATAACAACTATGTAAGCATACATGTAGTAGCCCTTCCTTCAGAAAGCCTTTGTACTTTTATTATTTCATCAACTTTTATAATCAATGCATTATGAGGTAGAAAAGACAAAGTCTAGTCATATTACAGAGAGGGAAATTGAGGCATACTGTTGTCCAGTTTTTCACCCAGGATCTTTCCCCAAGGAAGTATCAGACTGAAATTAGATCCCAGATAACCTATCCCTTATGATTTTTCCTTCTACATAAAATGATGTAAACATGCATCTTTGACATTTTCCCTTTCAGAAGTTGACTAGATCAACTCTTTGTAAAATCTTTTGAAAAGGAAAGAAAATATTGAAGGTATAGCAGAGATAGGAGAAATATAAATGTTGGAAAAGAGAGTTGAGGCACCAAGGAGGATCAAAGGAATACAAGAAATAAATCCATAGTAAGGCCTGATGCTCATGTGAGGTGTCAGATAACATACAAGCATCTCACAGTTAGAAGGACAAAAGCTGTGCTGTAGATTGCTAGAAACATACCAATAGTCCATTGTTAGGTGGAGAACTCATATACTTCTCTCTAGAAATACAGCTTTCACTAAATTTTTTAATCAAACATCTTATTTTGAGATAATCATAGTTTCACAATCAGTTTTCAAAAAGATAATAAAGATTTTATGTACTATTTACTCAGTTTGCCCCAATGGTAACACCTTGGAAAGGTAGATAGTAGAATATCACAAACTAAATATTGATGTTTATATATTTAAGATACAGAATATGTCTGCCTCTTCAAGGATCATGTTACCAATCATGTTACCCTTTTATAGCCTAGTTCCCACTTGATTCCCATCCTTGACCCATCTTTAACCCCTGAACCCACCAATTTGTTGTCCATTTCTATGAAAACACATGGTATGTTAAATTGTGAGAATGACTTTTTTCACTCAGAATATCTATCTAAAGATTCACCTACATTGTCACATATCACATAAATCAATAAACTTTACTTTTTTTTCTTTTTTTCTGTTGAGTAGTATTCCAAAGTATGGTTATATCACAGTCTAATCACTCACCTGGATCCTCACAAGTATTTGGTTTCACTTTTTCTTTTTTCTTTAATCTTAGCCATTCTGCTAGGTGTGTAGTGATGGTTCATTGTGATTTTAATTTGTATTTCCTGAAAGGCCAATGATACTGGATATTTTTTCATATGCTTGTCATCTGTTTATCCTTCTCTGTGAAATGTCTTTTCATATTTTTGCCCATTATTTCATTTGATAATTTGGGTTTTTTTAATGTACATATAAGAGTTCTTTATATTTTATATAGTAGTCATTTTCCAAATATAAATTTTGTAAATAGTTTCTTCTACTCTTTATCTTTCTTGCCTTTTCATCTCTTAAAATGGTCTTTCATGAGAAAAATTTTTAATATTACTGAAATCCAATTTCTCAATTTTTAATGGATCTAAACCTATATCATAAAGATTTTACTTGCATTTTTTTCCACAAATGTTTTAGTTCTATGTTTTATATTTAAGTCCATGATTCATTTTGACTCAACTGTTTTAATGCAGTGTGAGATTTAGGTTGATTTTTTTGTTTTGTTTTTGGTGGTTTTTGTTTTGTTTTTTTTTGTTTTGTTTTGTTTTTTGGCCCTATGTATGTCCAATTTTCCCAGCGCCATTCTTAAAAAACAAACTCTTACTTCTGTCTAACTGCCTTTGTACCATTATCAAAAATGAGTTGGGCATTTCTGTATACATTTATTTCTGAGTTCTCTATTCTCTTCCTTTGATCTTTGTATCTATACATTCACCAATGTTACACAATCTTGATTACTAAAACTAAATATTAAATCTTGAAAAAGTAGACAGATTCTTCCCACATTATTCTTTTCAAAATGGTGTTTCCTCTTCTAGTCTCTTTGAATTTCCATATAATTATTTTATTTTATTTTTACTTTAAATGTATTTTATATTTTCAGTGTTCCAAGATTGATTGTTTATGCCCCACACCCAGTGCTCCATGCAATAGGTGCCCTCAGTACCCAACACCAGGCTCTCCTATCCCTCCACCCCCTTCCCTCCAAGTCCCTCAGTTTGTTTCTGTGTCCAAAGTCTCTCATGTTTCATTTCTATCCCCGAATTACCCTACTTCCCATTTCCTTTCCTTCTCCTACTGTCCTCTATATTACCCCTTATGCATTACAAGTAAGTGAAACCATGTGATACTTTCTCTACTTGGCTTATTTCACTCAGCATAATCTCTTCCAATCCAGTCCATGTTGCTACAAAAGTTGGATATTCATCCTTTCTGATGGAGGTGTAGTATTCCATTGTATATATGGACCACCTTCTTTATCCATTCATCTGTTGAAGAGCACCTTGGCTCTTTCCATAGTTTGGTGATTATGGCCATTGCTGCAATGAACATTGGGGTACATATGGCCCTTCTTTTCACTACATCTGTATCTTTGGGTTAAATGCCCAGTAGTGCAATTGCAGGGTCACAGGGTAGTTCTATTTTTAATTTTTTAAGGAATCTCCACACTGTTTTCCAAAGCGGCTGTACGAATTTGCATTCCCACCAACAGTGTAAGAGGGTTCCCCTTTCTCCACATCCTCTCCAGCACTTGTTTCCTTACTTGTTAATTCTGGCCATTCTGACTGGTATAGGGTGGTATCTCAGTGTGGTTTTGATTTGAATTTCCCTGATAGCTAGTGACGCTGAACATTTTTTCATGTGTTTGTTAGCCATTTGTATGTCTTCTATGGAGAAGTGCCTCTTCATGTGTCCTGCCCATTTTTTGATGTGTTCATCTTCTTTTTGGATGTTGAGTTTGAGTAGTTCTTTACAGATCTTGGATATCAGCCCTTTGTCTATAGTGTCATTTGCAAATAATTATTTTAGAAAAAATTTCCTATATCTACAAAAATAATCTTGCTGGGGTTTTGACAGGAATTACATGATACCTATATCAATTTGAAAAGAATTGACATCTTTCACTATCTTCAGTCTTTTAATGCATGAACCCAGTACATGTGTTTATTAGGCATACTGGGATTTCTTTCATAAGCAGTTTTTATTTTTCAGCATGCAGGTCTATACATCTAAGTATTTTGAGCTATTATAGATTTTTTTAAAAAATTTTGATGTCCATTTGCTAAGTGGTAGTAGATGGAAATACAGCCAATATTTATCTTAAACACTTTGACATTGTTGTACCTACTTACATGTTCTAGGTTTTTTTTGAGGGGGAGTGGGGTTTGGCGGATTCTTTGTAATTTTCTTTATAGGCAATCATGTCACCTGTAAATATTGAGTTTCATGTCTTCCTTTCTTATCTATGTGTCCTTTATTTCCTTTCCTTTCCTTGTCTGTTGCACTGGGTAGAACTTCCATGGTAATGTTGAAAAAGTATGGTGAGAGCAGATGTCCCTACCTGTTTCTGATGTTGAGGAAAAAGCATTCATTCGGTCTTTTACCATTAAGAGATGCTTTAGCTGTAGATTTTCCTTTTTTTTTTTTTGTAGAAATCTTTATCAAGTTGAGGAAAATCCCCTCTATTCCTATATTTCCATGAGATTGTGCTTTTTTTTTTTTTAAATCATGAGTGGGCACTGAATTTTGTCAACGTTTTTTTCTGAATTGAAAAAATTGCATATTTTCCATCTTTAACCTGATAATATGGTAGGTTACATTGATAGAATTTTTAAAGTTGTTATTTAAATTCAAGTTAACATACAGTGTAATATTAATTTCAGATGTACAGTATAATGATTCAAGCAGTGCTCATCACAGCAGGAGTACTCCTTCATCCCCATCACCTGTTTAACCCATTCCCCCATCTACCTCCCCTCTGGTAAACAACAGTTTTCTATAGTTAAGAATCTGTTTCTTGGTTTGCTTCTCTTTTTCCCTTTTCTCCTTTGTTTTGTTTCTTAAGTTCCACATGAGTGGAATCATATTTTATTTCTTCTCTGACTGACTTATTTTGCTTAGCATAATATTCTCTGACTTTATTTGCTTAGTATAATATTCTCTAGCTCCATCCATGTTTTTACAAATGGCAAGATTTCATTCTCTTTTATGGATAAATAATATTCTATTATATATGCACATGTGCATATGTGTGTGTGTAATCTTTATCCATTCATCCATTGATGGAAAACTGGGCTGTGACCATAGTTTGGCAATTATAGATGCTGCTGCTATAAACATTGAGGTGTGTATATCCCTTTGAATTAGTATTTTGTATTCCTTGGGTAAATACTTAATAGTGCAATTGCTGGATCATAGGATAGTTCTATTTTTAACTTTTTGAGAAACCTCTATAATGTTTTCCAGAGTGGCTGCACCAGTTTTCCTTCTCACCAGCAGTACAAAGGGTTCCCCTTTCCCCACATCCTCACCAATAACCATTGTTCCCCATGCTATTGATTGTTTTCTATTCTGATAGGTATGAAGTGATATTTCATTGTAGTTTTCATTCACAATTCCCCAATGATAAGTAATGATGAGCATCTTTTCATGGATGTTTTGGCTATCTGTATGTCTTCCTGGAAAAATGTCTTTTCATGTCTTCTGCCCTTTTTTGAATTGAATAATGTGTTTCAGACATATTGAATTTTAGAAGTCTATCTATTTTTGATACTAACCCGTTATCATTTGCAAATATCTTCTCCCATAAAATTGGTTGCCTTTAGTTTGATTGTTTCCTTTATGGTGTAAAAGTTTTTTTTTATTTTGATGTAGTCTAATAGTTTATGTTTGATTTTTTTCCCCTTGCCTCAGGAGATATATCCAGAAATAAGTTGCTACAGCTGATGTCAGAGAAATTACTACTTGTGCTTTCTTCAAGGGCTTTTATGATTTCAAATCTCACATTTAGATCTTTAAACCATGTTTGGCTTATTTTTGTATATGGTAAAAGAGAATGATCCAGTTTCATTCTTTCGCATGTTGCTGTCCAGTTTTACCAACACCATTTGTTGAAGACACTGTCTTTTTGCCATTGGATATTCTTCCCTGCTTTGTCAAAGATTAGTTGACCATAGAGTTGTAGGTCCATTTCCGGATTTTCTATTCTGTTCTATTGATCTATGTGTCTGTTTTCATGCTAGCCACACTGTTTTGATTACTACAGCTTTGTAATATTACTTGAAATCTTTAAGTGTGATGCCTCTGGCTTTGCTTTTCTTTTTCAAGGTTTCTTTCGCTATTCAAGGTCTTTTTTTGTTTCCATACAAACTTTAGGATTGTTCATTCTAGGTCTGTGAGAAATGCTATTGGTGTTCTGATGAGGATTGCACTGAATGTGTAAATTGCTTTGGGGAGTATAGACATTTTACCAATAGTTGTTCTTCCAACTTATGAGCATGGAATGGCTTTCTTTGTGTTCTCTTCAATTTCTTCAGTGCTTTATAGTTTTTATAATACAAGTCTTTAACTTCTTTGGTTAGGTTTATTTCTAGGTTGATTTTTCTTTTATTTTTGGTGTAATTATAAATGGGATCGATAACTTAATTTCTTTTTCTGCTGCTTCATTATGCATGTGGAGCATAAACAATGAATCTTGGAATACTGAAAAAATAAAGTAATGTAATAAATATAAAAATAAATAAATAAATAAATAAATAAATAAATAAATAAATATCCAGAGGAGGGGGAGAAGAAATGTAACAGATCTCTATATGTTGATTTTGTATCTTACAATTTTACTGAATTTGTTTATCACTTTTAGCAGTTTTTGGTGGAATCTTTTAGAATTTTCTATATATAGAATTATGTCATCTGCAAATAATGAAAGTTTTACTACTTCCTTGCTGATTTGGATATCTTTTATTTCTTTTTCTTGTCTGATTGCTGTGGCTAGGAATTCTAGAACTATGTTAAATAAAAGTGGTGAAAGTGGACATCCTTGTCTTGTTCCTGACTTTAGAGGAAAAGCTCTCATTTTTTTTCCTCCTTCAAGATGATATTACCTATGCATTTTTCACATATAGTCTTTATTATGTTGAGGTAGGTTCCCTCTAAACAGTTCTCTTTTTTAATGGTATCTTTAACTCGTTTTGATATCAAGGTAATGGTCTCATAGAATGAATTTGAAAAATTTCCTTCCTCTTCTATTTGTTTTTGGAATAGTTTGAGAAGAATAGGTATTCAATTTTCTTTAAATGTTTGGCAGAATTTGCTTGTGAAGCCACCTAATCCTGTACATTTGTTTGTTGGAAGTTTTTTGATTACTGATTCAATATCTCTGCTAGTTTCAGCCTGTTCAGATTTTCTATTCCTGCTTTAGTTTTTTGTAATCTATGTTTCTAGGAATTTACCCATTTCTTTTAGGTTGTCCACTTTTTTGGCATTTAATTTTTCCTAATATTCTCTTATAATTATTTGTATTTCTGTGGTGTTGGTTGTTATTTCTCCTCTCTCATTTGTAGTTTTATTTGTATGGGTCCTGTCTCTTCTTTTTAATAAATCTTGCTAGAGGTTTATCAATTTTATTAACTTTTTCAAAGAACCAGTCCTGGTTTCATTGGTCTGTTCTATTGTTTTTGTATTTTCTGTATCATTTGTTTCTGTATCATTTGCTCTAATCCTTATTATTACCTTCCTTCTTTTGGTTTGGGGTTTGGTTTGTTCTTTTCTATCTCCTTTAGGTGTAAGGTTAGGTTGTCTGGTTTTCTTATTTCTTGTAGTAGACCTGTATTATACTATATACTTCCCTCATAGAACCAATTTTGCTGTATCCCAAAAGTTTTGGACCATTGTGTTTTCATTTTCATTTATTTCCATGTATTTTTTTAATTCTTCTTTTATTTCCCTGGTTGATCCATTCTTTGTTTAGTAGCATGTTATTTAACCTCCATGTATTTGTGGTCTTTCCAGATTTTTACTCACCACTTACTTCTAGTTTTATAGTCTGGTGGTCAGAAAAGGTATATGGTATTACTTCAGTCTTTTTTAATTTGTTGAGGCCTATTTTGTGCCCTAATATATAATCTGTTTGGGAGAACGTTCCATGTGGACTTGAAAAGAATGTGTACTCTGCTGCTTTAGGATGAAATGATCTTAATATATCTGTTAAGTCCATCTGGTCCACTGTGTCATTCAGTGCCCTTGTTTTCTTGTTGATTTTCTTTTTAAATGATATGTCCATTGATGTATGTGGGATATTAAAGTCCCCTGCTATTATTGTATTATTAATTACTTCATTTATGTTTGTTATTAATTGTTTTATGTACTTGGGTGCACTAATGTTGGATGTATAAATGTTTACAATTATTAGATCTTTGTGTTGGATGGTCCCCTGTATTATTATATAGTGTCCTTGTTTGCCTGATATAGGTATTGCTACTCTCATTTTCTTTTGACATCTATTTCCATAATTGTTTGTTCATCCTCTCACTTTCAATCTGCAGGTGACTTTAGGTCTAAAATCAGTCTCTTGTAGGAAGCATGTAGATGGATCTTATTGTTTTTATCTATTCTGTCATCTAATATATTTTGATTGGAGCATTTAGTCCATTTACATTCAAAGTAATTATATGTA
Organism: Spilogale gracilis; assembly: GCA_004023965.1. Lineage (NCBI taxonomy): Eukaryota > Metazoa > Chordata > Mammalia > Carnivora > Mephitidae > Spilogale > Spilogale gracilis. The sequence goes on along the minus strand of PITA01021091.1, from coordinate 1,260 downwards.
TTTATTGTCATTTTATTACTTGTTTTATGGTTGCTTCTGGAGATTTCCTCTGAACTTTTCTTGTTTTGCTAATTTTCTTTGGTGATGTATTGGGATTTCTTTCTTGTTATTCTTTGCATGTTTATTAGTAGCTTTTGATTTGTGGTTACCATTAGGTTTGTATATAGTATCTTCCACATAAAACAGTCTGTACTAAGTTGATGGCCATTTAAGTTTGAACCTATATTTCCTCCTTTCCTATCCATGTTTTAGGTATATGGTGTTATGTTTTACATCCTTTTATTTAGCAAATTCTTTGACTATTTTTATACAGAAATACTCATTTTTATTGCTTTTGTGCTTTTATTGTAACTTTTGATATTTCTTTTCCACTGAAAGCATCCCCTTTAATACTTCTTGCAGTGCTGGTTTAGTAGTCACCAAGGCCTTTATTTTTTGTTTGTCTGGGAAACTCTTTATCTCTCCTTCAATTCTGAATGCTAGTCTTGCTAGATATAGTATTCTTAGCTGCATATTTTTCCCATTAGGCACACTGAATATATGATACCATTCCCTTCTGGTTTGCTAGCTTTCAGTTGAGAAATCTCCAGCTAAGCCTCATAGGTTTTCCCTTAATATTTAAGGACTACTTTTGTTTTGCTGCTTTTAAGATTTTTTTCTTGATCACTATATTTCATGAAGTTAATAATAGTATGTCTTGGTGTTGACCTGCTTTTGTTGATTTTGATGGTAGTTCTCTGTGCCTCCTGATCTGGATGTCTGTTTCCTCCCCGCAGATGAAGGGGTTTTCCAAATATTATTTCTTCAAGTGAATTTTCTGCCCCCTTTTGTCTCTCTTCTTCTGGGATACCTGTAATATAAATGTTACTATGTTTGATGAAATCTCCTCGTTCCCCAAGTCCATCCTCATTTTGTGTAATTCTCCTGTCTCTTGATCAGCTTTATTGTTTTCCTTTACTTTGTCTTCTACATTTTAATTCATTCCTCTGTTTCTACCAGCCTGATGTTGATTGCATCAAGTATGTTTCTAATCTCATTTATTGCACTTTTAATCTCTGATTGATTCTTTTTTAACTCTTTTATCTTTCTGATAAGGATCTCACTGATGGCTTCCAGTTTTTTCTCAAGCCCAGTGAGTATCCTTATGATCACTGTTTTTAAGTCTCCATAACAGTGAATCTTGGAACACTGAAAAAAATAAAACAATGTAATAAAAAGAAAGAAAGAAAGAAAGAAAGAAAGAAAGAAAGAAAGAAAGAA
>PITA01021090.1:0-33446 GCA_004023965.1 Spilogale gracilis | reverse complement strand
AGTGAAATAAGCCAGGAAGAGAGCGTCAAGTATCACATGGTTTCACTTACTTGCGATGCATGAGGGGTACCCTGGAGAACAGTGGGAGAAGGAAAGGAAATGGGAACTAGGGTAATCCAGGGAGGGAAACGAAACAACAGAGACTTTGGACACAGAAACAAACTGAGGGACTTGGAGGGAGGGGTGGGTGATGGGAGAGCCTGGTGGTGGGTACTGGGGGCGCCTAGAGCGTGGAGCACTGGGTGTTGGGAATGGGAAAAAAAAATAAATTAATTAATTAATTAAAAAAAAAAAAACTAATGATACAGTGGCTAATTGAATTTCAATTAAAAAATAAACAATTGTATTTCATCAGTGAGATTTTTTTTAAAGATTTTATTTATTTATTTGAGAGAGACAGAGTGAGCGAGCAAGCGAACATGGGGGGAGGGGCAGAGGGAAAGGGAGAAGCAGACTCTTCACTGAGCAGGGAACCTAACCTGGGGCTCAAACCCAGGATCCTGGAATCATGACCTGAGTCAAAGGCAGATGCTTAACAGACTGAGCCACCTAGGCGTCCCATCAGTGAGTTATTTTTATATTATTTCAGCTAATAGTTAAGCTTTGGATTTCAATGAACTCTTTTTAGTCGAAATCTGCTGACATCTTTAAAAAATTTCTTATTTTTTTTTAAGATCTAGTTGTAGGAAGGTAGATGTATTTGAACCAAAAGGCCAAGGGAAACGGTGACATTCCTGAAAGTTTCTGTACATGTTACAAGTACTGTACTTGTAGTGTACATTAGACAAGTAATTTGATTTCCAGTTTCATCCAAAACAAATAACTCAGACTTATGGTGTCTTTTTATCAAGGTGAGGGATCATCAGGGGCTTTCAAAGCTGTGCCCCATTTTTATCAGATTGTTTCTAGGGATGCGTCTTAGAGACATATATGCAGGAAAGTGTCTCTTCTCTTTCAGGTCTTCTAGTAAGAACATTTTTTTGCTACCCGTGGAGACAGGGATTGTGAAAAGGCTTCATCAACTATGGACTATCCAAATGAAATAGTTCACGGATCTTAAAGGAAATACACAGGAGATATGCTACCTCCAAGTGCAGCCAGGGCATGTGAGGCTGGTATAGGGGCCGCTGCAGAGGTACTGGGTACCAAGTAGTAGGCAGAAATAGCAGTAGGGAATCCAGAGGAATAGTTCATCTTTTGAGTGTCTACATTGGTTTTGTTGCTTGTTTTATTGTGGTAGGAAACTTGCCACCTTAATCACTTGTAAGTATACAGATCAGTAGTGGTAAGCATATCCATATTGTTCGGTAATAGACCTCCATAACTTTTCATCTTGCAGAGTTGAAACTCTGCACTCATGAAATGACAATTCCCCTTTTGCCCCTCCTTGTGGGCCTTGGTAATCACCATTCTCCTTTGTCTCTATGAATATGGCTACTTTGGATAGCTTCTGTAAGTCGAACTATCAGTATTTGTCTTTTTGTGACTGGCTTATTTCACTTTGCATCATGTCCTCAAGGTTCATCCATATTGTAGAATGTGACAGGACTTCCTCTTTTTTAAAGGCTGAATAATATTCCATACATTCCATCATCTGTGTATCCTACATTTTGTGTGTCCATTCCTCCATCTCTAGCTATTTGAGTTGCTTCCACCTCTTGCCTATTGCGAATAGTGTTAGAATAAATATATGTTATAGACTGGTTGTTTGTGTGCTACTAAAATTCACATATTGAAACTGAACCCCCAATGTTATGGTATTTGTAGGTGGGTCATTTGGGAGATAGAACCCTCATGAATGGGATTAGTGTCCTTATAAAAGAGATGCCAGAGGGCTCCCTTGCCCCTTCTACGAAATGAGGATACGAGACAGTGGTCTATGAATCAGGAAGCTGGTTCTTACTAGACACTGAATCTGTGAATTTTGATCTCAGACTTTACAGCCTCCAGAACTGTGAGAAACAAATGTCTATTATTTAAAAGCCACCTAGCCTATGGTATTTTTGTTATAGCAGCTCCAACATGAGTGTGCAGACACCTGCTTTTAATTCTTTTGGACATGCATCCAGAAGTGAGATTGCTTGATAATACAGTAGTTTTAATTTTTAAAGGAAATCCTATACTGTTTTCCATAGAAGTATACCATTTTATAATTATAATATTTATATTTAAAGTAAACTTCCTTCCAGAAAATAGTTTATAATATCACTGAATAGAAAAATGTGAATGGTTAAAATATAAAATGAAATAATAAATCTATCTTTAAATGTATTGGGATTGAAATTATTCTTTTCTTTTCCTCCTCTCATTTCCTACTGATACAGTGGGGAGGATTGTTGCCAGACAAATGAACAAATCAATAAGTTAATTTCCAATGTAAATTGCAAAATCAGTCCTTGATGATCTCCCAGAACTTACATGAGAAGAGAAACTCTTTTGGTTTTTGCAATGGGAAGGGATTTACCCTTGAGCAGTGTGGCCTGTGATGGACTTGATAGTATGATATAATATCAGCACTTCTGAGAAGATTTACCACTTCTCCTCACTACCACCCAAATGCATACCCTTCCCTCTGACTTCCTGATGTCTGGAATACCACATTCAGAAATTAAGATACTTATGATCCTTTCTTGAGACTAGGCTTTTCCTATTGAGAAAGTAAAGAGAATTGGCGGGTGGGGAGGCCGGGTAGAAAATTAATCTCACTTGACAGCCAGACAGTAGGCAGATGATGTGGGAATGGAGTTTGAGAAGAATATTCAAGAGGCTGAGTGCCATATACCAGGCAGGATGGGAGGCTACAGTAGAGGCGAACTGGGGGATGGTTCATTACTGGCTCCAAATCTCCCACCAGGCCCACAAAGGGGTTGCTTGGGACTGTAGTCATCTCAAGGTTTGACTAGAGGGGGATGCACTTCTAGCTCACTCAGTGGCTATTGGCAGGTCACAGGTCCTCACTGGCCAGAGACACCAGTTTCTTCTCATGTGGGTTCCTCCGTAGCATAGCTCACAGCCTGGCACGTGGTTTCTCAGAGCAAGCAAGCCAGAGAGTGAGAGGGAGTGTCCAATATGAAATTCACTCTTTTTGTTAGTCAATATTGCAAGTGACATCTCATCACCTATTCTGTATTCTACTTATTAAAGCAAGGCATTAGGTCCAACTTGCACTCCAGGGGAAGGTATTGCACAAGAGTATGGACAGGAGGTATTGACGATTTAGAGCCATTTTCAAGGCTGCCTTGGGGAACTAAGAGAACTCTAAAGAATACCCTAAGGCTGAGAGATAACACCAAACATAGGTCAACATTCAGAAAGGAGAGCCCCTCCTCAAGGTGCAGGGTGTGATTATGGCCCACTGGGTGGTAGAGAACTTCACTGGGTCATCCTGGGCCATAGATGGTCCACAACCACTGGCCAAGTTTGGTGAGCAGGAAGCATCAGCCTGCTGGGAAAGGATGGGTTGAGGCTGACAAGCAGGAAAACACAGATAGGGATGGGGAAGCAAAAAAAACTTGGACCAAGACTCATGAGCAGGAATTATTTGCTAGGGTTTCAGCAAAAATTTCCCTGGGGTTTGGGGTGGGGGAGACCCTGGTTTTCTGTGCACATGTAGTTGAATTTCAGCCCATGTGGGAGGTTATTTACTTTTGACCCACCCTTACTCTTAAGAAAGAACACCTCTGAGTCACAACCCAAAATGGTGCTGTTTATCTAGGGCTCCCACCCATAGTGTGTCCTGGACTCCAACTTTTGTCCTCCGGGCTCTGTAAGGCTGGAAAAAAACTGCCTTTTTTTTAGGATTGAATGCCTGGGGTAACAAAAGCAATCTCAAAATGACAGGCTTGTTTCTCTGGAGTTCCCTCCTCTCTGAGAAGTTAGGAATTCATTGCTTTCTTAACACTTTGATGGCTTCAGGCTAATTAAAATAAATCCACGTACATATAAGATAAATATCTGTCTATCATCTATCTGTCTCTCATCTTCAAAAGAAAGGTTGTTCTTCATTCACTAGTTCTCCATTCCTGATGGTAGATGTCTGAGAGTCAAGGTTCACTGTGGAAGCAGCAAGCCCTCAAGTCCTTGATCTGGGAGCTAGAGTGACTTCAGAGATTTCTAAATTGAGGCAGGTTGAGGATTAGACTCTTGAACTATATCTTCCCTTCTTGCACAAGAAGGGTGTTAGCTCAACCATCTGGGGGAGAGGGGTGAGAATTGGGGAAGTCTGTGTCTAGGAACTAGGTCAAGGGCCATGGGGTATGGGGCAGGAGGGTACTCAAGGCAAATTTAGGACAAATTTCCCCTTTTGGACAATTTGATAAGAGACTTTTCCTGGCATTTAGTAAATTTGACAATCAGGGACTTCATAGAAATGTTTTCATAATATTTTTCCAATTTCAAGTTTGTTGAAAAACTAGGTGATGATTATCATCATTGGGGTGCTTTAGATTAAATTTATCCTGAGTAAAAGCTATAATATCCTAAGACTGTCATAATTTCTTTTCTTCTAGCACCTTTATCCCCCTATCCATCTAAATATTCATGATGTGTAATCCATATGTTGTGAGGAAGTCAAGTATTTATTAGAAAAAATATTGTTTAGATTTATTTAATCTTTTATATGCAAACAAGTAAACAAGCAATTAATTGAACTTTCATAAAAATTTAGAGGATAAATAAGATATCACTTCTATTATATATACCTATATGTGTGAATTTGATATTGTCTATTGCTATAATGCATCATATTTTCAAAGCTTTAATGTTAACCACCATCTTAGGTCAAGAACCACGTGACCTGATCTTTGGTGGTCCTCATTTACCAACAAGAAATATTCTGAGGAAATGTTTCCTCTCCTTTGTTCACCACAGGGTGGCTTCAGCATCATCACCAAATATTTTATATATGTCAATTCATGGCAGTGTTTTGTTATGTTTTGGTTTTTTGGTGTAAAATTAGCTAGAGCACAAGATATTTTAAGGAGATCGGTTTCAAGGAGAATGTCTTTTCCTGAAAATGTTTACCACTGGAGGCATCAACAGTGTGCTTGCCTTAAAATTAGCTCTAAAAACACATATTTAAATTATTTAATCTGAAGTATATAAATGCAAATGAATTTGCCTGAAAAACAAAAATGCTTTTTTTTCCTTTGGAATTCCAGACATAGCACAGCTTCTGGGAAGTCAAGAGAAAATAAAGTCTGAGAACAATGCTGTCCTTACCTTTACTCCAGGGAAAAGCTGAATTTGCTGTAGGTTAAGAAGCAAAGGCAAAAATGTCTTTGTCTTAGTAACATTTTCACCAAATTATGTAAATATAATTTCCTAAAGACTTCTTAAAATATTTCTAATGCTTAATTGAACAATAACAATCATTTTCCAGCCCCCAACTTTTATTTAATTAATTTCTGTAAGAATCAATTTACTCAGAGCCTAGCGCATTAGCAACGATGAAATAGGATCCAAGGTAATAATTGTTGATTCAGCAACAAGCACTTTCAGTTGATAAACTCAGTTGTATTTCAACATGTAACAGCTTTAAATTTTAGGTGCAGACACTGATGAAGGTCAAACATTAGTGATTCATTTCCTGCCCTTGTCATCATGCTGTTTCTTACAACAGATTTCTGGAAGTGACTGACAAGGGAAATAGTCATGCAAATAGAAGACAATAGTGTTTTGATGAAGAAATGGTTTCAGATAGACACTTTCACAACAGGGGCATAGACCATCCACATTAGGGCATATCTGAGTTCAAAATCACATCAGAAATTTTAATAGTTTGTAACTTGGTGACTTTTGAAAAGTACATATAAAAAGCTATTTTTAAAAATCCAGCATTTATTGATTCATCTGTTTGTGGCATGAGCAAATATGATGTGCGGTCTAATTCCAAGAAGTGTTTTGATTATTAGAAATTCTCATAGCATATGAGTAAGAGGACCAAAATATATAGGACTTCACAGTCACAAATACGATGTCAGGGGAAGAAGGTAGGGTAAACATATAAAGTCTGGTCATGATAGGATGTATCTTTCCATACATACATGTGAGTGAATATTCTTTGATATTTAGCATTATATTGGCTTCTGCTTGCTCTTGTAATATAGCTTCAGTTCTCTTAAGTGACCTTTATTTATTTTTTTAAAACACATTACAATAGACTTTTCCTTCTGTGGCTAGTATTTGCTGGTAAGTTGTTGGGCTAAGATCCATCTGTCTTGGATCAATGAGTCATCAATGCTTCAAGAGATGTGGGCTAGATATTTGTTAAGGCCCTGAAAACTGATTTGTACATGGCAGGCCAATTTTTCAATGCCTTTCTGATCACAACCTTCTTTTTTAACCTCTGGACTAGAAACAGGAGAGAATTATGTCCCTTTCCAAGGTACATGGCCTAGAAAAGGGAAAAGAGTATAAACTTCGGCAACTCTGAATTCTCTTCATTTACTTAGCTGAGAAGCCTCATGTGAACCATTTTACCTCCATATATTTTTGGGGTAAAATGGAGAATAGGACCAGTGCCTCCACCAGGGCACCTGCGAGGTTCAGTCAATTAAGTATGTAACTCTTGACTTTGGCTTAGGTCATGATCTCAGTCTCATGAGATCAAGTCCTGCCTCAGGCTCCTTGCATAACGGGTCTCATGGCAGGTGACATGGCGGCTGATATGGTGGGACACATAGCACGCAGCCTGCTTAAGATTCTCTCTCTTTCCCTCTGCCCCCTCCACTGCTCTCTTTCTCTAAAGAACAAACAAACAAACAAACAAACAAAAACCAAAAAAACCTAGTGCCTCCACTGAAAATTTTTAATTCTATGATGTTTATAAAACAGTCAGTATGGTGCCTGAAATAAAATGACTGTCTAAGAAATACCAAAGATCATTCTTATCAATACATTTTCTAGTACTTGTCAGACTTTGTGGTGGAGTCTCTTTAGCAAGAGCTTGCTTGTATTTATGCTTGATGTATTTATGAATTGACTGATAGCTGAATCTGTGCAATCATTGGTATTGGCTGTTGTGCTGACATGCCTTCTTTTAATGAACAACTATATGATAATCATGAATGAGCAAGACTGAGCACCTCAGTGGTTGTTCCACTGGTCAAGGTCTTTATGGCCAACTCAACAATAACCAGTTGAAAAACCATCAAGAAAAGGGAAAACAGTGGAAAGTAGTTATATAGGTAGCATATTTAGCATCAGTTATGAACCTATATAGATTCAGATGCCTTGTTGATTTCAGAGAGTTCTTAAAATGCACTATCATGAAGTGTTCTCACGATAAGCCACTTTTCGAGAAGAATGTATACGTAGCAGGAGCCCAATGGTATCAGTTCCGATTCTCACTTCAGAATGCTTCTTTTAAATTTTATATTAACTATTATTGATCTGTAATGTGGCACCACAAATTAGTATAGATGATTTCTTCATTTTCTTTGGATGTTTGTTCTCAGGAAGACAATAGTGTTGTGATGGAGAAATGGTTTCAGACAGACACTTTCACAACGGGGTCATAGACCATCCACATTAGGGGCACATTTGATCTGAGACCAAAATCACATCAGAAATTTTAATAGTTTGTGACTTAGTAACTTTTGAAAAGTACATATAGAAAGATATTTTTAAAGATCCAGCATTTATTGATTCATCTGTTATGTGCCAAAATGGAGCTTTTAGCAATTCTGAGCTGTTCTCAGAAATAATGAGACTTTGCTAAATGCATGCAATGCCTGAAGTTTGGTCTTTGAGGAGTTTAACATCACAGCTGGGCCTTATTATTGGTGCCAGTGGGATTTGTAGCACTATCTATTTTATGACACTTCCACACCTACTTTTACCTTATAAGGTAAAGACTGAAACTAAATGTGTATTATACATAGGCCTATATTTAGCAGCAAATAATGATTTTTGTAAGCCAAAGAGAAAGAGAAATTTTGTCTCCAGATGCTGTTTTTGACAAGCAGCATCTAAATAGTTGCTGCCCAATGTCATGATAGTTGTTGACTATTTCCAGTCTGTTTTCTTAAAGCCCTTATGTACAGCCGGATTTCTGTTTTATAACAGAACATCTAAAATACTTACATGCACAATTGAGCCTAAAATAATATGAAACTTTAAGTACTATAAGGACATTGATGAAGTGGCTAGTTTTATTAGACTTTATAGTTAAAGTCTTGACCCCAAATCTGACTCTCCTCACAGTGTTGAGGAATTTCTCAACGTTTATATAGTAAGACATTTCTTTTTAAAAACCCAGAAACTTCTATTCAATCTGATTATAATTGATATTCTTGGAGAAGCTTTCTGACCCATACATGTTTCTTCCTCTCTGGGAACTGTCTTGAATATATAGGTTTAGATCTTCCAAATGTCCATTTTGTATCATGTGACCTTATCTTGGTAGCCATCACTAAGTGATGGGGAGGCACCAGACCTAAGCTGTCCTACCAATGCCTTCTCATAGTTTTGTTGTTGTTTTTGCTGTGGTGATTGTTGTTTTAAGTAGATCAGGGAAATAATTTTTCACAGATCTTGGTGGCCTTCATTAAAAGACAGGAGTCAGTGCACAGTCAGGACAATGTAGCCAACTACATGGGCTTTAACTTAGAGTTTCTCCAGCTGGGGTTTTTGAAGCCTAGCTATAGCCATCCATTTCTTTAGGTTGTCATAGTGGAATGGTTTTACAAAATCAGTTTTGTAGAAAATTACAAAACTATAAAATTAGTTTCAGCATGGCATCTTTCAGCAAATATCGTAATCAAAATAATTATGAATTCAAAAGCCATGAGTAAGAACTGCACTAGCGACCTATCTGAAATAAACTCTCTTCTAATACTTGGCTCCTCTTACTCTGACCAGTTGTACTTTTCCATTTGACTATTTGTCTATCTCGCTCCACCAGAATGTAAGACTACACAGATAAGAACTTTTTCTTTCTTGTTCATCACTGTATTCATTGTGCCTAGTGCATATGGTAGGCTTTCAAAAATATTGGTTAAGTGAATAAAATGCCTAAATTTAAAGGTAGTAACTATTAGCATATCTATTTTCTAAGGGTTAGGAGGAGATGCTTATCTCTGAGAAATATTAGTGGATTACAAAATAAAAGTGTGTGTTTATTTTGATGTTGGGTTACCCTCAGTGGGGGTTGGGGGAACATCAGCATGGATGCTGTTTGGATGAAAACTTGGTTACCAGTTTTAAATTACATCTCATATTCTGAAGGAGAAATGGTTAGCTACACTTTTTCTATCTAATCTGTCCTTTATATATAATTCTTTTTCATGATGCTTAAATTCCTAATAAAATTCTTGTTGAATTGACTCCAGCTCATATATTCACTTTGCTCATTCATTTATTTACTTTTTAGAGTATCTTCTGAGGCAATTTTGACTGTCGGGCCTATAATTATTTATGTTGCTGGTCTTAATTGAATATTACTTCTTTACATGTTTCCTTTTGCATCTTTCTCTCTGTATCTGCTCTAGGTTAGAGTCCATGTTCTGTCATTTGAGATGATCATTTCTTATCTGGGAAAACCGTATTTGCAAGTAGATTCTGTCTGGTCCTAAGTACTTTAGACAATTAAAAAACCAATAAGAGCAACATAAGTAGTTATGAAGATCTCCAGTTTTTATAGCTGCCAAACCCACACACAGATAGGAGTTTTTGTTTTAATTTATTTTTAATATCATTCTGTTTTCTGAGCCTGGGAAATGGTTGACTAGCTAATTAATGGGTGCAGTCCTCTCAGACCCCTTTTCTCCATCTCCTTCTTTTAACCATGCATCTAGTAGACAAGTGTTAACTACCCAAATGCGTGGTAGGAATATGATGAAGTCAGGCATGGTCCAGGGTACTCAGGAGTTCCCACTACAGTCTTATTAATGTGTCCCCGGTTGTGTATTCATATCTCTGCTAACATTTTATGTTGGATCACTTCCCTCTTGGTTAGAAGCTTACAGACTCCCACAGTCATTAGGTCTTATTTATTTCATAGGTTTGATGAGGACTTTTCTGTCTCTTATTGTTGGCTAGGGGATTTTGGCATATGTTGAGTTAGATGATGCTTCTTCCCAGGACTGAATTCTGTATTACTTCTGATCACTACTAAAATATGCTGTGAAAAAGTCAATCTATCTGCAAGATAATCGTTTTACATAATGCTAATTAAGTTAATATTTGGGAGTATCTTTGTTATATCTTATATTTGAAATTTTTCTTTGGGTTTTTTAGATTTCAAAGGTTCTCTCTTTCTTCTTTACCTCTGGTAGAAAACTGTGTCCAGTCACAACTGTGCCTCCTTTGATCAAGGTTCACCTTGAAGAGTGGGTGGCTATGTTTAGCATGTCATGAAAGGACAGTGACTCAACCTGTCACAACATTATAGGATATAAATGATATTTGGAAGGTTCTGGCTTTAAGATGTTAAGAATTCCACTGTGAAGGAACTCTTGTGAAAATACCCACAAAGACTTGTGTTAAGCAATTTTTAAATGGGAATTTCCCTTACCATTTTAGAATTTTATTTTGAATTCTCAGTTCACACACCACATGGGTTCTATGACCCACGATACAGGTAGATTTTTTTCCCCGATACAACAGTAAATTTTCCTCAGCTTATAAAAATTGAAAATAAAATTATTTAAGCATCTGAGTGGAGAAAACACAAAATGGCATAGAATATCCTCTTATAAAAACAAATATTTAAAGAAATAGGCATGTAGGAAATAGTTGGAATCTGTTCACTAATTTCTATCCTCTTCGTCACACTTAACCATGATCTTATCATTGTTGTCCTTCAACATGTTTGTTTATTAACTCCCCCTGAAACATGTCTTTGTGACAAATCTTGGACATGATTATGATTTACCTCCTGAGTCTTTACAGCAATTTATCACCAAACTCCCTTCTGACTGCTTCTTGGACTCTCTGAGTTATTTAAATGGATGACATTTGTTTGCACTTCTGCATATCTGATTTTTAGTACTTTTTCAGTATTGTATCTGTCCTTACTTCTAAGAGCTGCTTTCTCAGTATTTAAGAACTGAAGGAAAAAAAAATGAGGGAAAGAGACCATGTGGGGTTTCTCTATCCTGAAAATAGAGGATTATTTGTTATGTCTCCATAAAATGAAGTAATTTCCACATTATTATTAAATAGGAGTTATATATTCTATCATCATGTAAAAATAATCATCTCTAGTTAAATATAATGGTTAGAGGAGCTTGGATCATACAATAATAACTCACCTTAATAAGAAGTATTAGTTCACAAGCTAATTTTTATACAACTGTGTCCTGAAAGAGTCAATTGTTTCTTTTATAAAATATAAGACAAAACAGCATCAGTGTCCGATTTTGAAATACAGATGTAACTATCTTGGTGAATTAGATTATCAGCAAAATGTAAAGAGAGTCAGTTGAGAACAAAGTAGGCGTAGAGCCAAAGGTGAAGGACAAAAGTGTTAAAGTTTAGATGTTGTTTATCTCAGAAAAGGAGGGCTGAAGAGGGTACAAACATGAAGGGGTGAAACCAGGATTTAGGGGGGCCAAAGATGTTCAAAGATGCGGATGACTGTAGTAAAGTAGATATCTGAGACAGTTGACCTCTTTTCTAATCTTTTCAGGGTTTCTCCCCCTATCCAATTTATCAAGACATACATATCTACTGATGGATGAAAGAGATATGAGAAACACCAGTCTCTGTTGCCTACTTAACAAGATTTATTGTTTAAAATAATAATAGAAATCTTTTCCATTTATTGAGTGGCATCTCAATGATGTATCAATCACCTAATTTCCTTATCTGTATTGCTTTATTAAAATCTTATTTCAAAAACACTGGGAGGTAGGTATTTCTCCAGCATTACTGACACAGACACTGATGCTCTGAGAAGGTAAGTCCGTGCCTGTGTCTTAGGGCAAGTAAGTGACAGATTGAGAACCTGAGACCAAATCCATCTGATTCCAATCCCATGCTCTTAACCAAACGTTTTGATCATACTCACATTGACACATGTCAACATTTATTCACAGCTTCCTTGTCTGTCTTCCACTGACATAATTATTGGAAAAGACAATGAATACAATCAAAACCGAAATTATTAAGTGAATCTTTCTAATGACTGATTGTTTGCCAAGGCGGTTTTTCTTTCAATGCTTTTTTTAGACAGATCTCAACTTCAGTATTTTAGTTACACAGATTTAGAGTTCAATTCAAATCTCTCCAAGATTAAAACAAATGAATAAATCAGGAAGCCTAATGACTTTTCAAAAACATGCAGTTGTAATAAATCTGTCATGACCAACTAAATGATACATCACATTAAAGAAGCAAACTTTGATGTTTTGCCAAGTTTTAAAGCATGCAAATTTCTCTTGTGCTGCATTATGTATATTTAAGAAATGTTGATGGCAGGGCTATTTTAAAGGCTCTGCAATATCCTTTTTTGGAAATATTTGTTTCTGTAGCAATTTCAAAATGCCAGAAGCTCGTATGCCGATTTTAAAACCCTTGTGATATCATGAAAAGGTTGAACTTCAAAATTTAACTTGTGGAACATTTATTCTTATGGACAGAGAACTAGTTTGGAATCCTGAACTTGGCATTGTTAACTTGCGTGACCTGCAACAAATTTTCTAATCTCTCTGAGCTTTAGTTTAACACTTGTATATTTGTCAAAATAACACTTTCTTCGCAAATTTGTTGGGAGGATCAATGGGGTCATGAATTAAAGTGTTTTATACATTGCAGATGCTCCACGATGCTTATCATAAAGAATTGCTGTGCAAATTAAATGAGATAATGATGCCAAAGGATTTACACACTGTGATCACTCAACATAGGTATGTGACTCTCTTCCCTAGACATTCTTCTAAATTCTGGTAGCACATTGGGCTTAAAATTCTCACGTACAGATGTAAATTCTTATGACATGCACACCATGTTGACATAGACAATTACTACAGATATTTGTTCATTAATTTATTGATGTATTCATGAAGTACTTATTGATTAATCACTAGGTTCCAGGTATTATCTGACATCTAGATAAAAACTGAAATATCCTAAGTTTTTTTCTATTGATTGAAGATATCTAAGTAGTTGGGCAGATGTCAACTCAAATCAGCTGAAAAGAGAAATTGAGAATGGAGGCATTTCCATGAATATTATGATTAAATCAATACTATTTGTTTTCTAAATCATACGAACTTTCTTAACAGACTCAGTTACCCTTAAATTATTTTACAGTACTCATAATAATGGATAATACTAGTTCAGGGAGTCTTATGCCATGCAAAAATATGCCTGAAGTCAGCTGTCATTGCTTGTATAAAAGTTCTTTCACTGATGGAAATGGTTAGCTTGGATTTTAAGGCAACATCAGTCTAAAATAGAAGTTAATTCCTGACTTAAGCAATTGCTACATATTGTAGTTATTACATTCTAGTTAAATACTCTCTTTCTTTTACAAAAGCTATTCTTTGACTAGACTTGCCTAAAAATGGGGGCACCTGGGTAGCTCAGTAGGTTCAGTGTTTGCCTTCAGCTCAGGTCATGATCTCAGGGTCCTGGGATGGAGCCCCACATTGGGGTCCCTGCTCAGTGGGAAGTCTGCTTCTCCCTCTCCATCTCCTCCCCCCAAGATTGTGCACTCTCTCTCTCTCTCAAATAAATAAAATCTTAAGAAAATAAAAAAATAAACTTGCCTAAAAATGTGTAACAGTCTGTCCTATAGAGCAGTATTTTACTATGTAGATACGACAGTTGAGAACAGTGATTTACCTAAATTATCCCTAGTATATAGACTAGAACCTGTTAGATTATCCCTCTCTCATCAGATTAAATATCCATGTAGGTCCTCAACTCTTGTTAAAATCCACAGCTTAAAGAAATCTAACCGTTTGGAGTAATCTCCATGATGGACACTCTTACATACCCGTAGATTTCATTTCTTTCTTTATAATCCTTGGAGTTCATGTACTGCTTTACTGAAATCCTGCTTAGCCAATTTAATTTCATTGTGGGTCTATTGAGGTAATTTTACCAGTTTAAATATTTCCTAAATAGTACTGCTTTTGATTTCAGTGAAACTTCAAAAGATATTCTTTAGTTTATTGTTCTCAAATATAGTCACTCAGTCACGTTTGGTCTATTCAATAACTTAGTGGCTTTATGCATTTTTATCTCATCCTCCTCTCAGCCCTTATCATTCCAGATTTATGAGATCTAATTATTTTTGTCTTTCCTCACTGAAACCTCAACTTCCCCTGCATTATCTTAACTTTTCTTCATGGACTTTTCCACCTTTATTATTTATTTATTTATCTCTTGATTCCAGCAATCTGAAACATATCCATAATATATTTTTTTGAATAAGATTTCTCTAGAAAGTTTCTATAAATTTTCTTTTAATTTTTTTCTATAAAATTTGTAAAAAGACAGTTACCAGCACTTTGCTAACATTTCTATAATATAACTTTTCCTTTACATTGTAACAAATTTGGTAGAGACACAGGAAATTTCAGAAAACCTGAGAGAACAAAACCCTGACACTCTCTGGAGATGGTCAAGCTCAGGCTAAATAAGCACTTAAGAGAATCTAAACAGTGTTCACAGAGTGACCTGTCTTATTCCACACTTAATTAAACAGATGACAGTGAAATCTTGAAAGTTTCAAATTCCCTCATCTTTTGGGTGCTTAAAATATTGATCTTATGAGAGTTAACCTTGGGAAGATTAATCAGGTTGTATGACTGAAGAGAAAGACTGCCAGTGAGCCTCAGCATGAGTAACAATACTTGAAGAGTAGTATCACTCAAAGAGAGTTAGAAAATTATTGGTTTTGGATATTGATCCAATATAAAACAGGGACCTGGTTATCAGTAGAATCCATCCCCTGAATGTATTCATCTAATATGTTGCTTTGGATATGCTGCAATTCCTAACACTGAAATTCTGTAACTCAGTGAGCCTTAGTAACTCACTGTTCCCAGCACAAACTTAATATCTTTCTTTTATGGAATAGATTGATGATTTTTTTTTTTTACTACATATAAGGCACCATATATAAACTACTTCTTAAAAGAAATGAGAACTTACTTTCTAGGAGTGCCTGGGTAACTCAGTCATTGGTCATCTGCCTTTGGCTCAGGTCATGATCCCAGAGTTCAGGATCAAGTGCTCGGCGGGAAACCTGCTTCTCCCTCTCTCACTCCCCCCTGCTTGTGTTCCCTCTCTAGCTGTGTTTCTCTCTGTCAAATAAATAAATAAAATTTTAGAAAAAAAGCTCACTTTCTAGAGGTGATAAATTTGTGCACTTCAATTTAAATAAAAGGCAGAGTATAGGGGCGCCTGGGTGGCTTAGTTGGTTAAACAACTGCCTTTGGCTCAGGTTATGATCCCGGAGACCTGGGATCGAGTCCCACATTGGGCTTCCTGCTCGGCGGGGAGCCTGCTTTTCCCTCTCTCACTCCCCCTTCTTGTGTTTCCTCTCTGGCTATGTTTCTCTCTGTCAAATAAATAAAATCTTTTTTTACAAAAATGGGCAGAGTATAGCAAGTGCATAACAGAGCCATGAGTAAAGGGCTGTGTAGTTTAAAGAGAGAAACTCACAGAATTGAGTGGATTCATAAAGGTGTTATGAATTAAAAGATGAATAGAACTTCAAACGACAGGGTGGGAGAGATTTCCAGAGAGTGGAAGCTACATGAATAGAAGTGCAAAGGCACATTTTAGTGAACAGCAAGTCAACCGCTGTAGCTAGATATTAGAGGATTGGTGCTTGCAAGTTGGATGGGAGTCAATCCCAGAAGCTAGGATGACTTTAGCCTAACTACTTGACCATGGAGTGGATTCAGAAAGTCAGCATTTAGCTGCCTGGAGTAAAGAAGTGGAAGTCTTGGTGGGCCTAAGGGTTTTGTGCTTTGGTAGGGTAATTTCCAAGTGTGAGATCTTGGAGGGGGTGCAGCTGTTGAATGACTGAGTGAATGCTTTGGGGTTACTGTAAGCTCAATGATCTTGTCTTAGAAGGGTATTGAATTATGACTGGGGGCTGTGGGAGTGCTGCCCCATTTTGATACCTTTGATCTCAGAGACTTACAGCTTTGTTGATGTGTGTGTGTGTGTGTGTGTGTGTGTGTGTGTGTGTGTTGGTACACTTGATTTTCATTTTTTTTTTTTATTTTTTTTTATTTTTTAAAGATTTTATTTATTTGATAGAGAGAAACACAGCCAGAGAGGGAACACAAGCAGGGGGAGTGATAGAGGGAGAAGCAGGCTTCCTGCCGAGCAGGCAGCCTGATGCGGGGCTCGATCCCAGAACTCCGGGATCATGACCTGAGCCGAAGGCAGAGGCTCAATCCCTGAGCCACCCAGGCACCCCTTGATTTTCATTTTTAGCTTTGAAAACATAGAAATCCTTCTTGCTATGGCTAAAAACAAAATTAAAGAAACAAATGAACCTATCTGCTGATTTCTGAGACTGTAAGTGGACTTAGGGTTTCAGCTCCAGTATTTTGAAAAGTGCTCGGAAGTCATCACTCCCATCCTTACAGAAAGAGAAAGGTAAAGAAAGTGAAAGTCAACAAGTTTTCCAGAACCCACCAGAGAACTCAAATCACAGGACAATCTGATGCACTAAAATCTGGAGAGGTAGGTAAATCTAGAGAGGCATAGCCAATATCTGCTTCCCTAGAACAGAAGTCACATAAACAGACAGTGAATTATAGCTGAGAGCTGCAAAAGTCAGACTCTCTTCCAGGAAAAATATTTAGGGAAGCCCAAGTCAAGAGAGGAAACAAAAATCAAGGATCCTAGGGGAATTTCAAGCTTTTGTCACCTACAGTAACAGCAAGTATTAAAGACAGCCCAACTTCTAAATCTATTAATCAAAAATCTCACACTAAAGGCCTATTTCTCTCAGTTCCTATTATCTGTTACACTATGTTTAGCTTACAACAACACAAAACAACTACAAGGCATGGGAAAACCAAGGAAAAAAAGAGACAAGGCAGGCCTCCGAACCAGATTCAGATACGACATAATTGTTGGAGTTATCAGATTCAGATAGTCATGCTTAATCACTATTTGGCTTTACTAGTCACTTCCTGAGTTTTATGTGCCATGAATCCTGGATCATGTGCAAAGCAGTGATAATTACAAAATAAGACTTTTAAAAGTTACAGGTATATGAACTACTGCATGCATGGAGAAAGATCACAAAGAGCAAAGTCAGGAGTCCTACAGAGAAATCGCACACCTGCTTTCCTATAAAACAGTTGTTACCTGAAGGAAAGGCCAAAATCTCAGAAAAGCCAAACTGCAGTTCTAAAGTATAATCTGGTCCTGTTCGCTGTCCTCAGCTTTTTTTCTTAAATGCTGGTGTGGGGGAGGGTGTGGTATAGAGGGGAAAGGGAAGGAAATGATGCATTTGGCCTGTTGTAAAGCTAGATTTGTCATCACTTTCAATGGTTGAGAAACTTGCAGCCAATACAGTTATCAACACATAGGAAAGGGTTTATATTTAATATTGTTTCCCCTGGAAACCTCCAGTTTTTCCAGCTAAGATTTGTCCTACTGCTCAGTTGTTTTGCTTCACTCTGATTTACTGCTGAGCTCATGAATCATTTGTTTCTCCTACATAAGAAAAATAAAATCCTTTCTATTGATTTCCATTCCATGTTAGTGGCCATGTGTGGCTCACTAAGATGATAACCTCAGCCATAAGCCATAAACCTGAGACTTGAGAGACTGATGTGTAGAGTACAATAACAGGAATTCAGGTTAGCATGTAACAGAGTTTCTATTTCCCCAGAGATACTCGTGTGGAAGACAAGGGAAATGCACTGACGTTATTAGTGATGTATTTATAACAGTCGGTACCCCCACCCTGGCTTCCATTGTGGAACTGCCATTGTTATGTCCATAAAAATCACACGAGGCTGTTTCAAGTTTATACAAATGATTTACTGCCACACTTGCAAGAGTGAGAAATGGTTCTTTAAAATGAGCATTTACTTGAAAAAAATTTCAAACAAGTCCTACGGGGATACAGGATAGAGAAGGCAATCTAAGACCATTCTTAAAAGCCTCAATATAATTATGTTAAGCTTTTCTAAATGAAAAGACATTCTACTAGAATCAACATTGCTAACAACTCCAAGTGTGACAGATTAAAGAATATGTATTTAAACTGGGATTTATTTGAGCCCTTTGTTATCATGACCACATGTATAGTAATAATAACACTAATGACAATTTCATTGATTTAAGACTGTCTTTATATTCATCTAAGAATAAAGAGGTTGAGTTTTTTGGTTTTGTTTTATTGGATTTCCTATCCGGATAACTGTCTCAAAATTTATAAAACTTTCTAAACATATGTCTGTCAACTTTATCTGGTGAACTTCTTACTTTCTTAATAGCAATTGGAAAGGAATAGTCACTGGTTTTGAGAAAATACTTAACTGCTTTTGTCCTAAAAATATCCAAACCTTAACTGGACTACTCAGTGGTGCCTTGCAAGTTGCATTCGATGTTACCTTCAGTGAACGACTAGGATAATTCTCCTAAGTCTCTGACGTTCTGGATAAAAATCTTCTAGAAATGTAGAAGTAAGATTTGCTTTTGACTAAACTATATTTCTTCTGTATTCAAAAAAAAAATTAGAATAAAGTCAGTGATATGGGAATGACATACTTGGGTTTGGGGTCCAAGAAATTTGGCTCCAGTCTCTGCTCTAAATGTAGAATTTGACTGGATTTGGACACCCACATAGCCTCCCTGTGGCCCATGTTCTTATTGGAGCTTAGGAGTACCTGCATGGTATAGTGCTTGGTACCTGAGAAGGTGCTCAATAACAACTACTTCAGTAATTCTCCCCCCATCATATACCACCATTTTTTAAGGAGTTTTTCAGTGTATGATACATAATGAGGGAACCTGAAGGAGTTCACATTGATAGATGGCTTCTATTTTTCTCAGTGAAGTGGGAGATTATCAAGACTCTATAGGGTCCCTGGGTGGCTCAGTCAGTTAAATGTCTATCTTCAGCTCAGGTCACGATTTCAGGGACTTGGGATCTAGCCCCTCATGGGGGTGGCTTCCTGCTCAGTAGAGAGAGTCTGCTTCTCTCTCTGCCCCTTCCCCTCCCCTCTTCCTGTCCCCTTACCTCCCCCTCCTCCGGCTTGCTCTCTCTCCTCAAATAAATATTTTTAAAACAAAAAATAAATAAAATAAAATAAGAAAGACTGTATAGTGTAATGAAAATTGAAATGAAGGTTTAGAATAGTTACTGTGGCTTGTCTTTGTAAGTTTGGTATCTTTATTATATGAATATTGATGTTCTGGTTTCTTTTAAGGGTAAAAAGTATGCCTTCTTTCTTTTTTTTTTAAAGATTTTATTTATTTATTTGACAGAGAGAAACACAGCTAGAGAGGGAACATGAGAAGGGGGAGTGAGAGAGGGAGAAGCAGATTTCCCCGCCAAGCAGGGAGCCCAACGCAGGGCTCGATCCCGGAACTCTGGGATCACCACCTGAGCCGAAGGCAGTCGCTTAGCCAACTGAGCCACCCAGGTACCCCAAAACTATGCTTTCTTTATCATTTATAGTGTTCTCACAAGGATGAAAAAATATACTTTTAGAGGGAAGACATAGTGGTTGCCACACTGTTTCTCATTGTATTCATTTGTTCCCTCGTTTATTTAGCAACCCTGACTTGGTAGTTCTTTTCTTTTCATTGATGAATAATGTATCCTTCATACCAGTTCATTTACCCATTCACCTATTGAGGGCCATCTACTTTGCTTCTATGTTTTGACAATCATGAATAAATCCGCTATAAACATGCATGTGTGGGTCTTTGTGTAGATGTAACTTTTCTATTTATTTGACTAATTACCAAAGAGCATGACTGCTGGATCGCATGGTAAGAGTATGTTTAGTTTTGTAAGAATTGTCTAACTCTCTTCCAAAGTAGTTGTACCATTTTGCATTCCCACCAGCCGTAAATGAGAATTCCTATTGGTCCTTATCCTCACCAGCAAGAATTAGTATAGAGAGTAAGAGCAAGAAAGTATCTCAGGAGTACCTGAGCACATACCTGCAGGGAATGAGACCAGGAAAGAGCTGACTGGGAGAAAATGGCATGCCTGGTAGTTGGATCAGTTAGAAAAATTAAAAGCAAAGAGAATGGGAGAGTTTGTTGGGACTAGATCAAGGACTGTAGTCTTTAAAAATCCATATGAAAAAAAAAAATCCATATGAATGAGTGCACAGAGAAAACATTTTGAAGTGAGAGAGGTAGGGGAACAAGAAGAGTAATGTCCTAATGTCAGGGATACTAATGGAAGAGTTTACAAACAAAAGGAAAGGGAATGAGGGAGTGTGAGCTTATTAGATTGCATGTGAAAGTCACTCCTAGACCAGGAGAGGTTTCTCAGAGTAGCCTACAAACACATGGATTCCAAGGTTGTTCACAAATTTTCCTCCATTTGAGCAGCCAAGTCTTCAAGAAAAGTAAAATGGTAAAGCCCATATGTAAAAGCCAATTTAACTTGATATAAAGTACTATAATATCTAGTGTTTTTAGAGTACCAATATTCTGCATGACTCTTTCAATGAAGACAGAGACCAACTATTAGATGATATAATTGCATTTTAAAGTAGAAATCCAATTTTACTCTTGATCTCATGATGTCTTGGACCTAAGATGTTTTTATCTTGTCAAGGAGCCCTTGTATTGCTCTGTAGATTGATATTGTATGCCCAGCTACACTGCTGATTTTCATGGATGTGCTGCAGAGGTCTTGGCCCCAGGCAAACTGCATTCCTTTGAGGTTAACCCCAGTAGGGCCTTCTGGGAAGCACTGTACAAGAGACATTGGCCCCAGAGTAAATGCTTAAGGAGTCAGCCAGCTCACCACTTTCTAGGCAGCTTTAGTCCTCAGTAGGCAAAGACATCTCAAAAGTGTACTGGATTTCAAACTGTAAGAGAAAGAAATAAAAACATTTATCTTACATTTTTTTCATCATCTTATCATTTGTTTGTTTATTTTTAGAGATACTTTGAAACAACAAAAGAGTAAAACACTACCTCAAGAGTAAAACACTACCTCTACCTCAAAATTATAGAATTTATCAAGTTTGATTTGATTTAATGCCAAAAAGTTGATTGAAAAAAATCAAAGAACCCTATTAGATTCCTTTGTTTTACATATTCAGATGACCAATTCCCCAGTAATTGACACTATCCAGTTAGTCAAGTTAAGTAAATACCATAGACCTAGGAAGATAACAAGTATGTATATTATGTGTGTATTTTAAAATATTAATATATATATCTTTTATAATCTGCTTATTTCAATGTCCAAAAATTAAATAATTATTCTGGGAAACGAATCAATCTTAAGAGACTGGTAGAATTAGAATATACAGAGAGGAGAAAGATTGTCCATGTATAACAAGAATGAATGGCACCTTTGGAAGAAAAAAGAAACTGGATTTTCTAGGAACTGTTGGTTAGACAAAAATGAAATAAAGAGTTTGGACCAAAAGGGTGGGAAAAGTTTAAAAATAAGACAGAGGAATTTACATACAGAATGCCCTTAAAAAGTTTATCAATGTTGGAATGGCGTAAAGCATAGCATGACTGTTGTGGAGGGATGGATTTGGGGAGGTACTGAAATAAGAGGTACTAGGTAGAAGTTGACTGCAGGAATCTAGGGACCAAATAATAAATATTTGATTTAGAGGGATGGGGAAAATAAAAAAGAAAGGACAGACTTAAGAATCAATTGATAGGAAAAAAACATTAGCTGTTTTCAATTTTCTTTTAAATTGGCAAATAAAAATAAAAAATATATGGTCATGTGTTCATGTGCAGTATTTTTAGAAACTTCATATTGTGGACAATTTCACACATACATAAAAGCAGAAGAAGACTATAATGAACCCCAATAAAGCCATCACCCAACATCAACATGCAACTAACCCTGCTCATACATAGGCCCACCTACTGCTGTCTTATTTTTATATATAATTTGCCACACTAATATTCAACAGTGGTCACAATAAATTTTACTAACTTTTGCTTCAAAATATTTTTGCATTTTTATTATTTTCTAAAATTTGTCAATGTTGTAAAATAAGTGCCTTAAATTCATGGTGCATATTCTTATTTTAAATAAACAAGAGCTGAAGAAACTGCTAACTGCTAACCATTCAACAGCCCTAGCTACATTGGTGAAACTTAGAAAAATTCAATAAAATGCCTTAAGTTTCTTTTATTTGGGATCAAAAACATTATTTTATGGAATATGTAATTACAGGTTAGAAACCTCCATCTATATCTAATGGAAATGCCTGGCCAGTATAGGCCATCAGTGAATGTTTACTCAAACCATTGAAATAACATTAAAAATGGAGTTCAAATAGTGGCTGAATTTAAACAAATGACAATATAACCACAGATATTACAATTGATGATAGTTTCAGCTGAACGTAAAGAATAGAATATAATGAATAAAAACTACCAGAAGTAATAAAGGAATATATTTATTCTGAAAACTGCAATATCATCTCCTCTTAGAGTTGAAGGCATTGTGTTCTGAAGATATCATCAGCAATTAATGGTGATTTGATGGCAAAACAAGGACTGTATCTGTATTTGTTTTTTATCACTGCCAGAAGAAAGGGCCACACATTAGGTTGCTTAAGACAGCATAAATTTATTGTTTTACAGTAAATTAGAAGTCTCACTGGGCTCAAATCAAGGTGACAGCAGGTCTGTGTTTCTTTCTGGCAGGTCTAAGAAAATTACCCATTGCCTTTATTGGCTTCTAGAGGCTGCCCTCACTCTTTGGCTTGTTACTCCTTCCTCCATCTTCAAAATCAGCAAAGGTGAGTAGAATCTTTTTCAAACCACATCTCTCAAGACCCTTACCTGTCTCTTCTACATTTAATGACTCGTGCGATCAGATTGACCCCATCTGGATAATTCAGGATGATTTTCAATCTCAAATTTCTTAAGCCACATAAGATTACATAGTCATCAGTACCAGGGATTAGGACATGGACATCTTTGGTGAGTCCTTGTAGACTACTACAAGAATGTCTTTGTGGTTTGGGTGAATACATTTTTTTTTTTGAGTCAACATGTTGTAATAATATAATATTGGTAAATCATTAAACAATGAATTCTGTCAGTACAGAGTACCATGTGTGTGCATTTTCTTTAAACATGAATCTACTACTGCTCTGTAGAAAATTTTGAGTCACTGTGCATTTCTTTTGAATTGCATCTTAAGTGTTTTCCTCTAGTCCTACTGAGGGAACTAAGAAAGAAATATACTTTTAGAAGGAAAGTCTCTATCTCACCATGGGTCTTGAGGTTTGGAAGGCAATGGATTCATATGATACAGAAAACAGATTTAACAGACAGGTATTTTAATACATTCACTAGATGCAAACAGTTAAATCTTGGCATTGATAGACATAAGGGTCATGATTATATTTTTTTTCCTTGAAAATCAATGTCAAGTAATAATTTATAATTTTATTTAGGCATCAAATTCTATGCACCCGATCAGAAAAAAGCATCACTTAAATCTCTAAGCCTGTAATTTGGGGATAATAATACTATGTAGACCAGAAGTTGATTTCTGATGCATGACCTAGTGTAAGAACAATTGCTTTTGCCCAGAATCAAATCAGAATATTCATGTTGGAACATTGGTGTCAACAATTTTTAAGTCTCTTTTTGTGATTCCAAAGTGTAGCCAATATTAAGAACCTTTCCTTTGTACTAATAAGACTGGACGAGATCTAAAGATGTCCCACAAGACTTTCAAACAAAGAGCCATTCTGAGGTGGGGGCTGTGGTGGGAGAACTCCATGCACTTGTGAAGATTTATGCTCCAGTATGTTTTCCAAAATACTGCCGTCTTCCTACTTTGTACCCATCTGATCTGAGTGCTTTGGGGGGGATGCAGTATAAGATATGAACTTACAAGATGGTTGTACATTGCTTGTCGCTGAAGGGCAATATTCGTGGGGACAAAGCATTGTTCAGGGGAGGAAGAAGAACCTCTGCAGGTACTCCAAATTACTGATGAAGGGACATGAAGAAGAGCGTGGATAATATAGATCCTTCTGTAGTTAAGTCTCTTTTCTGTCACCTTCCATCATTCCTTGAGGGTCATGCAGATTTGCTAGCACCTATGTGCTTTTTGGTTGCTGGGCTGCTCTCATGAATAGTAGGAGGCAAAAATTAACATCAGAAAGAGAAAATAAATAAGTATTGAAAGATAAAGGAGGACTTGATGAAAGATGGATTTTCATTGACACCATATGAATGATTAAAATCCCTGAATTATGTCAGCATAATGACTTCTGATCAACTGACTCAGTCATTTTCCCATGTTCTAGACCACTCTGAGAATCTGATGAGAGGTACAGATCTTTCTTTGGAAAAAAATGTGCACATCCTCAGGCACAAAAATAGCATTCTCTTTACAGTCCTCCTGGAGTCATCACTAACTGCCAGTTCTCATAACTTTAAATCACTGCTTACTTTTTCTCAGCCTCACTCCACTGTTAGCTGTTGCTATGCAAAGTGTCAGGAGCCAAGAATATTTTAATCTTAGTTTTTGGGAAAGGTAAGCATTAGAGAGATTTTGATCTTAGTTTTTGTGAAAGATAAGCATTAGAGATAAGTATGGACATTAGTTAAAAATACTCTTTTCATGTTTCATGTTTCTTACCCTTCTTGAGGGGAATGAGAATGCCACCAGAATCATGCAGTTGTGTGTATGTAAGCAGTGATCAAAGCTTAGAATAGGAGGAGAAACGGTCAAGTGAGGAAAGGCGGCAGAGATGAGAATAACCAGGAAACTGGGTGGAGGCTTAGTAAATATAATTCTGTTATTGTCCAGAACTCCAGGATCCTTTAAATGTGTCCTGGAGGTTCCAGCAACCCAAGTAACAATCAGAAAAGCAAAGCAAAGGCAAAGCAAACATCATTCGTTCAGCTTCTTTAGTGAAAAGTAGGAGTGGTGAGGAAACAGATGACTGGTTTGTGTGTGTTGGAAATGTTGTGCCTGGAATCATTACACAGGCAAGGATAACATGAGAAGGGGAAATGTAAAGATCGAAATATTGAAAACAGCCTTTTAAAATGTAATCAAGAAAGGCTTTGGTAGAGAAGGTAATGGGATTGCTTGATCATAATGACCATCTGGGGCTCGGTAAGAATCCGCCCTTCAGGACGCAAGGATGATTGACTTGCCTCAGGAAGTATTTCTTAATCTGCTCAGTTTGAGGACATTGAAGTAGAGCTCCTTCCTAAGGCATTCTATCCTTCTAATGTTGCACAAACTATATTGTTCCGACCTGAAGTATATATCTTTCTCCTCACTACAGTGCAAGTTTGTTGTGCTATCCCCTACCCTGTATCTAGAGCAGCGCTTAACACATACTAAGTGCTCAATAAATGTTTCTGTTCAATGTAATGGAATTAATTCAGACCAGATTTTAATGACAAAATACAACTAATTCCAAAAAAATTTCTGAAAATGATATTATTCAGAATAACTAAACTTTTAAGCAATGAAATGCCAATTTTAAATAAAAACGTGGGAGAAATGTCCCATGGATGTCCTTTTGAATGCTTTTCTCATAGTCTCCTAAAAATAAAATTTGGAACTTCTTTTACGCAGTTGGTCTTTCAACATAGATAAGCATTTCGCTGGCCGGGGTTATTGTGGCAATGAAATTATTTTCCTATCTCAGATATTTATGTTTTCTTCTGAGAATGTCTAGCTGAAATGGTGACATTTGTGCAGTTTATTAGCAGTGAACTACATATGTATTGAAGTAGTATTATGTAACCCTAAATAGTTTTGAATTCCCAAAGGGACAAGGAAGATTTTTTTGGATATCATGTTTTATTATTCAAGGCTCTTAGGAAATCTTTAAATAGTTCATCCACAAGCAAATGTGGCTTTAAAGTACTGGTTTGTATTTTAAATGTCTTTCCTTTCCAAAGAGATACTGAATGAAAATTTAACAACTGGTTTCCGACTAAAAAGTCATCCAAATGCATTTTCATATGAACGTGAGACAAAAAGATAGTGTGCCATAAGTAGTTCAAATTCATTCCCTCAATTCATCAAGAATTTTGTCTGAACTCAGATAAAAGATTGCCTGATGGTGGTATTGCATTCTATTAGGTCAAATACTACATCAGTTAAAGCCATAAAATAGAAAATAATCAATTTTCTCCCATCTACATGCCTACTGTAATAAAATTATCTATTTTTTAAATTTTGAATATTGCTTTATCAAAAACCTAGGTTTAACAGCTCTCTGTTACGGTAAACAAGATTAAGAATGTTTGTTTATTAGTTATAGATAAAGGAATGCTATTTTCTCTGGAGTTAGAAGATGTTCCTGTGAAGTAAATAATAACAACAGCTCAGTTTAACTATACTTTTACTTCCTAAAGTTCTTCAGATGTATGATTTCCTTTGATATTTTAAAAATCCTGTAAAGTAGATCGGACCCTTCCTTCCCCCAGTTCTCAAGTGAGAAAAATGAGTTCAAAGACTCATTCACTCATTCATTCAACAGATTGTCACTAAATTTTTATTTTGTACTAGTCAAGTGCCAGGCAGGGACTGGGAGACAGAAAGTTGAACAAGATAGACATGCTCTCTGCCTTTCTGTAATTTATATGTTGGAGGTGGAGACCAGTAAGGAAATAAAAATAATTATAAGTTGTATTATTATAAAAAAAATAAAAAGAATGCATTTTGGGAGATAAGGAAGAGTGGAGAACGATCCTAACTAGGACAGCCAGCCCAGGCTTTGGTGGCCCGGTCAGTTGCTCACCGGCGAGTCATGGCCATCCGCACGTTTTCTGTCTCCTGAGCGGGTTCTGTGTTACCGGCTGTAAGCTGCTACATAGGCACAATTGTGAACTGCTCCTGAAAACTACTTGGCACTTTGGGAAATGACATTCATCTTTTTCAGGTCCCACATCGCCTTTGAAGTTGAACAGGCAGGAGGAACAGGAAACAGACTTCCCTCACTTGTTGATAATTTGGGACATCTTGAGAGTTATGATATCTCCCCGGTCCCTGAATTAGAGTTTGACATTTATCTCAATAGATGTGCCCAGTTCTGTTTCTGTTCTGGGACCAGGGTCCCTCCTGCTCAAACAGCCAAGACATTGTTGGGCCTTCTGTGTCCTTACCTTGCTTTGATAGGTGTTCCACTTTGTCATGCATTTTCTATATTATGAAAATTTTTTCAGGTTAAGTGAGAATAAAAGATAAAGTATTTACTTCACAAGTTAAGCAGCCAGGTCTACAGTCGAACTAAGATTAGAAGCTAAATTTGCATGCTCACGATTACTGTTTTCAAAGTCCACGTATTCTTTCCCAACAGAGTCGGACAAGCAGCTGAGCAAAATGGAATTCCAGTTTTTCTAGAGGGTTGTTATAACGACAGGAGGTTGGTACAATACTGTCTATTTACTCCTCTCAATGCTTGGTTACCTCCCTTGTGACCCTGTGGAGCCTGAGGTAATGCATTCTGCATGGTAGCTTGGGTCTGAGAAGGTTCTAAGAACTTGTTGACAATTATGCATTGTGTTTCATTATTTATCACACTGGGGTAACGTGAATCTCTCTGATGTCCACTGCAGGCTAATCTGAGGCCCACGTTCACAAGGAAAGTCATGAGGAATCTTATCCTGCTTTCAAAGCCTCCCCCGCCTCTGCCACTTTCATTTTATTCAGTAAGGATAATAGTAGTTGCTTTTATAACTGAAAACTACCATCTTGTGTCTAAGAACTTGACTCTGTTTTAATCTAGTGTGTTTGCTCTATGTTACATACCTCATGCTATCAGAAATTTTGGATATTTGCTCTGGAAAATTTTAATGACTTCAAAGTATATTTCCACGGGGTCAGCTGCATTCCACCAACACCAGAAGCCTGCACATATCTGGTGTTGTAAATAAATAAGGGACATGATGTTTGAAAAAACGTGGTTTCCCCTGACCTGTGCAAAATCGATTGGAATGTTTCAATAACATTCCTGCTTGCCTTTTCCAGTAATGGATTAAAGCAAAATTCCAAAACTTTTCAGGAACTGAAATTTTCTAGTGAGTTTGTGCAGCTCATTAAGATTAAGATTACATTGTTTGATATAAAAGTTTAGGAAAGAACATTTGCTTTATTTAAAACTTTCTAAAGTCAATACTAAAACAAAATTGTGTTTCTATGCAAGCTCATTGAGTTTGGGTGTTTGAAACTTAGAGAGTTTGAAAGGGTAGGCCCACTGAAAAACAAGGAATGTCAAATATAATAAATGAATAAATTCTAGAATATTCCAGTGCCATGGTGGTATTCTCTGGGTAAAAGAGGGGCTATAGAGTGCATCCCCATAAGTCAAATTGGCTGTGGGTGTGTGGACTGCTCCCCAGTAGCTGCGACCAGCTGAGGAGTACCTTGTTGAGGATAAAAGAGGATGACAGAGTTTTGGGTTTGAGGAGGCAGGTGAAATGAGGCATGAGGATGTCATTCAAGGGGGCCAGAGAGTGAGTTGTTAAGATGGAGGGTTAGAGTCACATCTGAGAACCACCCAAAGCTGTGTGACCAGGAGATAAAGGCATGCTATGAGGGGTCTTCTTGCCTTGCTGCCCCTGCAGTCAATTCTCCATACCCTAGCCAGAGGCCAAATGAATAGGTCAGTTCAGGTCATTTCCCTGTTTAAGACTTTTCAATGCCTCTGCTAAGTGATATGGTCTAAGTATATTTCCAAATATTAACAGCAGATAAATTTCTAGCTCCTTGCCACTGCCTAAATGGGCCTAAATGATATGTCACAGTGAGCTTTCTACCCTTTCCTATCCTTCCCCCACCCAACTCCAATCACACTGACTTCCTTGCTGATCCTCAAACATTAATCCTTCTATGGGACCTTCATCTTGCTGAACCACCTTCTACTCCCCCAGAGTACAATGCGCTACCCAAGACTTTTGACTCTCTTAATCCCCAACTTCATTAAAGTCTTTCTTCTTATGTCTTCTCTTTGGAGAGGGTTTTCCTATAAGCATGCTCTAAAATAATTTTTCCATACCTTAGCTCTCTATTCCCTTCTACCAATTAATTTGTTTTCAATTTTATACTTTCTATTATGTTAGGTTTATTGGTATGCCTGTTTCTTAGTTGTCTTGTTCAAATCTGTAAGCCTAACACTTAAAACAGTGCCCAGTACATGGTAAATTCTTGGTAATTATTTGTTGATTCATTGAGAGCATGGATATCTACTTATGTCAAAGAGAAGGGAAAGCAACATGGTAATTTGGGCAATGACATTTGTAATAAAGAGAATCATAAGAAATGGGGTGAGGAATGAGGTACAGAACAGGAAGAACAGTTCAAGAAACTAAATTGTAGAATAATAAATAAGTTAGAATGTGTTCTAGAATGGGCTAGGAATATGAGATCCGTAGATTAGAGCCTCTGGTTGTCAAGAGTAAGGGATTCCCTGTAAGGCATGCACAATGCCTAGGCCAGCTATATTTTGACTTTTTTTCTTAAAACATTGTAATGTATTTGCTTTTCTCACATGAAAATCCATTTGTTCCATGCATCTCAAGGCAAATGTAAGAAGGTGTCTTTTATAATTTTGGTTAAATTTGGAAAATATTGTCTGTTTGGATCTTTCTTTCTTTCTTTTTTAAAGATTTTATTTATTTGACAGAGAGAAACACAGCTAGAGAGGGAACACAAGCAGGGGGAGTGAGAGAGGGAGAAGCAGGCCTCCCACAGAGCAGGCAGGGCTTGATTCCAGGACTCTGGGATTATGACCTGAACTGAAGGCAGAGGCTTAACCACTGAGCCACCCAGGCGCCCCTGTTTGGGTCTTTCTGATTTCCTTTGTAATTGTTTTTCCGAGGTAATTGGGAGAAAAGGAAGAGGAAAAGAGGGTGGGAGGAGGAGGAGGGAAAGGGACTAGGAGAAAGACGGATTTCGCTTTCCTTCTTTGATCCAGAGTAGCAAGATGGCTCCCAGCAGCAGTGTCTGGAGACAGCAACAGGAAGCTGAAATTTGAGGAAAGATGGGTGGAGATGAATGTCTTCTCTGAGAAAGTGGGAGAGAGGCAGGTATGACTAGTGATAATGAAACACCAGTAGGAAGGTGGCAAAGAGACAGAAAAACTGACTCAGCAAATTCTGAGTGTTGAGATTTTTCTTTTAAACACAGGACTGGTAAAATTGGGATAATATAGGGTCGCATGGGTGGCTCAGTCAGTTAAGTGTCTGCCGTTGGCTCAGGTCATAATCCCAGGGTCCTGGGGTTGAGCCCTGTGTGGGGCTTTCTGCTCAGTTGAGAACCTGTTTCTCCCTTTTCTCTGCCTGCTGCTCTGCCTACTTGTGCCCTCTCTTGCATACTTTCTCTCTGTGTTAAATAAATAAATAAAAACAATCTTCAAAAAAAGTGGAGATAATATAATAAAGGCTAAGGGGGAAAAGACACACATATATGATTTTATTTATATTTCTTTCTATTTGTTATATACCCTTAATGATAAGATACTTATTTTTTTTAAAGATTTTATTTATTTGACAGAGAGAAAGATAGCTAGAGTGGGGACACAAGCAGGGGGAGTGAAAGAGGAAGAAGCAGGCTTCCCACCGAGCAGGGAGCCCAAAGCGGGGCTCGATCCTGGGACTCCGGGATCATGACCTGAGCCGAAGGCAGACGCTTAACAACTGAGCCACCCAGTGCCCCAAGATACTTATTTTTAATCTTAAGGTGATGTACATTTAGAAATTAGAACAGTTGATAATCAATGAAAATAGATTAAAGACTTTGATTTTAACACTTTCAGTGTTCCATTAATATTACATGAATACATAGACAATCTGTGGGGCTTTCTGTGGTTTGTGCCACATTTGAGAAACATGATTCAAATGACTTCATCATGGGGGAAAAATCAGATCAGGAGGAAAATTGTTAGGTGAAAGGGTAAATACTTGGAAGATTTAAATGGAAAGTTATGAGCTGAGTGTAACAGGGGAGAATCTATATACTATGTCGGCTGTATATTAGAAACTGTGTGTGCTTGATGAACCGGAAGTTAGTTTCCAAGAACTTTGAAAGCCCTGAGCTTTGTGCGACATTCCCAGGATGACTCAGCATGGGAAACTTCAAGTCTGTGTAAGCATGTAGGGTGTTCTGTGAGGGGCAAAACCTCTCCTGCCTCTGAGTTTCAAGGGAGAGAACAGTGAATATGAAAGATCCTTGCTCTCTGAATTAGGGAGAACAAAAATGTTCTCTAATAATCTAAAATCTCTTCTCTAAGCATTTCCTTTGGGCAGTCTTACTCATCTGACCCTTTTATCATTAATGCTAAATGATACTATTTGTACTTCTTTTTATCATATTGTTGTCTCATTATTGGCAATTTATTTATAACCTGAGTGTAAAAAAAGAGGTCTTCATAGGATATATTATTACTTGAGTCCACAGCAACTCAAACAACTCACCCAATAAATGTGACATAAATAAATGGATGTGTAGGAGCTTATGATTCAAGGTGGGGATCTCTCCTGGGCCATCTCAGTTTTCTTATCCTAATTATTTTCCTTAAATAATTTGAACTCATCCTGTGCCTTCAATTTTCTTTCTGCTATTGACTCCCAAATCATAAATACATCCCAGATCTTTATTTTTTGAATTCTAGATATGAATATGCAACAAGTTCTTTTCCTTTTCCTTCTTCTCCTTCCTCTTCTCCTTGTTTTTCTTGTTACTAGACTTCTCCAATATTCCACAGTAAAGTCATATAACTATTCTTAACTCCCTTCTAACTTGCTTCTCTTCTGTGCCCCCATACAATAAGAGAACTTTAAATAGAAAATTATAGAGGTTGAGGGGTGCCTGGGTGGCTCAGTTGGTTAAGCGACTGCCTTCAGCTCAGGTCATGATCCCGGAAACCAGGGATCGAGCCCCACATCGGGCTCCCTGCTTGGCGGGAAGCTTGCTTCTCCCTCTCTCACTCCCCCTGCTTGTGTTCTCTCTCTGGCTGTGTTTCTCTCTGTCAAATAAATAAAATCTTTTTTTTTTTTTAAAAAAAAGAAAATTATAGAGGTTGAGACAATAAAGAGTTTAAACTTAACTTTGGGAGAATGGAGAAAGAGGGAGCCTGGAGACACTTCAGGGAGGTACATTTTTGTATACCATCATAACAAAGTAGATGGACTTTTCTTATGGGATTTGAGAGTAAAGCAGGCATGGCCTTCTCCAAGATGCTGCTCTAAAAATATGCCCTAGAGACAATGATGACAGCAGTGACGTAGAAAAGGGACTTTTGGTAAAAGGTCTTGATATTTGGGATGTTACACAAGAGGACATGGTGTATCTTGCCTAGTGAATAAAACTCTACAGAAACCTTAAAAGGAGGCTGCATCTAGTGTGACAGTCTAAGAGAGAACTTTCCAATATCAGCATGCACATTGCATAAGTGCTCTTTTCTCCAAATACAACATTTTCAAAACCAAGTTTTCTAATCCACTGTATTTACCCAGGTGTGCAAGAGGCTGAATTGCTAAATTGGAGGAGATAAGCAAACACATTAAGAATTAGA
Source organism: Spilogale gracilis (assembly GCA_004023965.1). Taxonomy (NCBI): domain Eukaryota; kingdom Metazoa; phylum Chordata; class Mammalia; order Carnivora; family Mephitidae; genus Spilogale; species Spilogale gracilis. The sequence continues at coordinate 777 of PITA01021090.1, read as the reverse complement.
ATATAAATAAGAATCAGAAATCATATGTCAAGAATATCTCTCCTGTCTACAGTATTTACCAGATATGGGCAAATTACTTGACCTGTCTGTGCCTCAGTTTCTTTCCTGTGAAATGAGTCACAAGGAAGTACCTCATGGTCTTACTGATGGATTAAATGAGAACTCTTAAAATGGGCCCCACACATCAACAGTACTAGGTCAATGTTTACCATTGTTATTTTTCTTGAGTTAGCACTGAGATAAGAGCTAACAAACGAGAAGTCACCTCTCCGTACTCTCAGAGGCCCTCCGGAGCTGCTTTTGCGGGCCGTGAACCCCAGGACTGAGCCCCTCAGTCCAGCCTTGGGAGCGGTGACTCTCGCAGCCTCCTTCTGCCCGTGGTCATAACATCTGACTTTGTCCTTCAGGCAAGGAGCCACTTATAGGGGACTGAGCAGTTTAAATGTTCCATGCAAAGTGGGAAACAGACGTAACCTCAGGTCTGAATGGCAATTGCTAGGAGGAGAGGGACCCAGCTCTCTCTTCCTCGAGAGGCATGACCCAGGGATAGACGCGCAGATCTTACGCGGGTTCTGCAGGCGATCTTTGCTGTCGGGCTTCCTTAGCCTTCGTCCGCACGCAGCGGTGAGCCAGCGGCCCCAGTAGCCACCGGGGGAGCACACGGCAACAGCCAGCATCGAGCACGGTCGGGTTCATGGCCTCAGCTCTGGGCTCTGAGGGACATGGCTCGGTACAGACAGAGAGCTGGCAGCGCGGCAGGTGCAGATCCGACCCTCA
>PITA01021089.1:0-33451 GCA_004023965.1 Spilogale gracilis | reverse complement strand
TTTATTTATTGTTACTAAAATTTTTTTTTCCAGTGTTCCAAGATTCATTCCCCATTCCCCACACCCAGTGCTCCACGTTTTAGGTGTCCCCAGTACCCACCACCAGGCTCTCCCATCCGTCCACCCCCCTCCCTCCAAGTCCCTCAGTTTGTTTCTGTGTCCAAAGTCTCTGTTGTTTCGTTTCCCTCCCTAGATTACCCTAGTTCCCATTTACTTTCCTTCTCCCACTGTCCTCCAGTTTACCCCTCATGCACCGCAAGTAAGTGAAACCATGCGATACTTGACTTTCTCTTCTTGGCTTATTTCACTCAGCATAGTCTCTTCCAGTCCAGTCCATGTTGCTACAAAAGCTGGATATTCATCCTTTCTGATGGAGGCATAGTATTCCATTGTATATATGGACCACATCTTCTTGATCCATTCATCTGTTGATGGGCACCTTGGCTCTTTCCCCAGTTTGGCGATTGTGGCCATTGCTGCGATGAACATTGGGGTGCATATGGCCCTTCTTTTCACTACATCCGTATCTTTGGGGTAAATGCCCAGTAGTGCAGTTGCAGGGTCATAGGGTAGCTCTATCTTTAATTTTTTAGGGCTTCATCTTTTGCCTCAGTTCAATTCCTGTCCTCAGAGTAGCCGAATTGAGTCATTTAAGCTGAATATCACGTTAGTTTGTTTCTTTGCTTAAAATCCACAAAAGGCTTCTCATCAGACATGGAATAAAAATCCAAATTTCCCACTTGGACCGCAAGGCGATGTGGTCCAAGCCCTGCTCCTGTCTCTACCCTCTCCTCCCATCACTCTCTCCCCCATGTACTTGAAACTCTACTCTTCCTGGCCTTCCTTTTGGGCCTGCCTGGACTTTGTCTTGACCAATTCCTTTGTTTGATACAGCCAACCCCCAGAGGGTCAGGTGGCTTGCTGCTTTCTATTCATGTCTCAGCTTCAGTGTCTCTTGCTCAGATGCCCTTCTTGACCAACTATCTGAATGGCACCCCCTGCCTTTCTCTGTGACTCACTTTCCTTTTCCTTCAAAGCATTTATCAGCTTTTGAAATTTTGGTTTGCTTGCTTAATTTATCTCCCTTCTACTATTCTATAAAACTAGGAATCTGGACCATCTTGTATTCTTGGTATCTCTGATGGCCAGAGTAGTGCCTGACTCTTTAAAGCTATTTGTGGACCACATAAGCAGGAAAGGCTAGAACAGCAGGGCGAGGCTAGGTCTCGGTATGCTTGGGTGCCATGCTGCGGGGTCTGGTCCTGACTCGGTAATACAGAGGAGAGGCACTGCAAGTCTTGAGCCCAGGATGAGCTCAATTAGAATGGAACTTTGGGAGTGTGAGCTATTGGCTGGATGAAAGATGATTTTGAAAGGAGATTTGAGGTAAGTGGCCAGTTAGGAAGCCAGACCTCAAGGCTACTTGACTCTTTCTAAAATATCCAGTGATCTTCTGGCTTCTTTCTTTGGCCTTGTGCATAAGAAATCGTATTTGGATGCTGATATAATTACAATACTTTGGACATAAGACCATTAGACCATTTATCACGTTCAAACGCCCTTTGTTCATTCCCTTCTCTGAGCTGCTACTCTGTGAACCCACGGAGGCTGGGGGCCTCCTGTCTCTCTTGCTCGCAGAGCCGATACCATGTGAGGCATGGAGCAAACATTTCACGTGCACCTGCAGAGTGAATAGGTGTATGAAGTAAACACTTTTAGATGTTTTCAGAAGGCATTATCCTGAGTCATTTCAGGCTGGCCTGTAGGCAAAAGCCTTTCTCCTATAGAAGCCTAGAAATGAAGTCTTTAATGACCTAGGGAGGCTGAGGTAGAGACAAAGGATGATGATGAGAACATGGTGAGATTTTATTCTGGTTTCTTCTCTAGGCTTTGACCTATTAATGCAGTTTTTCAGGTCATAAATGAAGAAGATGCATTTAGATCATTTCTAGGAGTACTGAGAAGATATCTATGGTCATGATTCAGTATGTTTTATTTTGGAGAATGAGAAATCCTGTTTTCTTTTCATTTGTTGTTGCTAAGCTCTGAAGATTGCCAGTTAGCCCCTGACCTCACTGGATGCCTCAGTACATTTTTAAAATTCGTGGTCCTTGAAAAAACAAAGCAAACAACTCTATTATTTTTCTGTACTTTGGTGTCTTTATTATAGCACTTATTCTAGTCTGCCTTATATTATAGTTATTGGTTGGTGTTTTTCTTTCTTCTGTGCTAGATTGGGAACTCTGTCAGGCAGGCACGTGCTCATTCATCTCTTACCACGGTGCCAGGGACATGGAAGAAACTTAATTGATGCAGGTTGTATTGCATTTTTGTTGTAATTGTGCCTTCAGACATGGAGAAGGCACTGTTTTTTTTTTTTTTTTTTTCTGTTTCCTCAGGAGCTAAGAGTTAGTGCCATGTTTTTCCATTTTTCTATTTGAACTGAGAACATTTGTACATTGCCTTCAGGTGATTCATAAAGATTATCTATCTATCTATCTATCTATCTATTATCTATCTATCTATCTATCTATCTATCTATCTATCTATCTATCTATCTATCTACCAGTCACCTATCTAGTTTAAAAATACAGTTGTCTCTCTTGCAACGGACTGCTCTTTAGAAACTGGGCAGTCTCCTTGGGATAAGACCTCCATTGGTGTCTTCTGTATTTTTGCATTGCTTGGCACCTTTAGGATGTGGGGGAGAGGGTTTCCTGACTCACTGTCAACAAAGACTTCCATGGAGTCTTTCCTAAGAGGGGACCATGGGTAGAGTAAAGGGTGGAATCAGACCTTAAAGTGATCCTTCCTTAAAGAGTACGTAGTGGTCGAGGCTATCTGTGTTCTTGGGTTAAACTTGAGTTGTTTCATTCCCCTCCACCACATTTTCATTTCTAGTTCTCATTTCTCATCCCCATGTAACCTGCCTTCTGCCCATCATTCACCAGTATCTCCCACAACCTTGTTGCCAATCTAGGGGACCTTAAGTCCTTACCTTCCAAAAAAACCCCCCAAACAAACAAAAAAAATGATTGTATTTAGCGCTGGTATAAGGACTCAGAACCCCCCCAGGAGATGTTGATTCCGAATCGTGAGAAGGCCTTGGAAATCCCATTAGGGCCACACTCTTGGCACACTTACCCCAAGGTCTGATCGTCTCTATCAGGGCTTGGTCAGGCGGTGCCCTTTTTGTTCCTCTTCATTTAAGAGGAAAGTAGCAAACTGGGAATGGACAGACCACCTTCCAAAAGGTAGCTTAGAAGGGCTTGTGGAAATGGAGGCAGATGCTGGTGGTCAAAGGTGGTCTTGGCCGCCTTTCCGTCCTCATGCTGGAACTCAGGACTTAGTTCATACCTCCAGAAAACCATCTGAGTTCCTTTCTCCCATGAATCCCAGTTTCTTTCTGGGATTTGATTTGGAGTGTGTGTTTCACAGAGCTAATTAAAAAAAAAAAACAGTGTTGGTGCATGGTTAGTGCTGGGGGAAGAGAAAGCTGGAGCCTCAGGGAAATGCATCAGAGGGACACCAGGAGACAGACAGTCCACTTAAAAGATTCACAGACGAGATGCCAGCAGTTAAAAGAAACCACTGTGAGCCAGCCTCAAGCCAGAGGTCTTCAAATGATAGCTCAGGAGGGAGATCCTTCAAACAGCAGCCCACTGGGTGACTGCTGGTCATTGATACCCCGAGAAAGCCGGGGCGCTAGATCTTAGCCGGCCACAGAGCCGAATAGTACACAGAATGGCACCTTCAAGAATGAACCAGTTTCTCATTCTCTCAAGAGAAATGAATATAAAAGATTTTGAAGTAAGCGGTCCTATCAATGATAGAGAAAATGATTCCTATCGAATGATTTAAATCAGTTCTGGAGATGGAAGAGTGATTACTTCAGTCCTAGCTCCACAAGCTTAACATCCACAAGATGTGCCCAGATTGTGATTTCTTGGTTTCTAGATTATTTGCTAACCTGGGTCCCTGAAGGTGAGGGCACTGGCCGCAAAGCTCCAGTTACAGAGGGGAAAACCAACTATTTATTCTCGTCAGTGGACCCCCACCTAGAGGCAGGGAGAGGTTATAGGGACAGCTGTGCAATGAGGGAGCACAATGGCGACACCCCTATGGCTATAGCTCCCTGGAAGGCTTGGAGAGCTCTAGCGATGGAAAAACAGGCAGCCATGAGAATCGCCCAGGGAGATGGTTGTAGGATCGTAGTTACGGGTTTAGAGGGTGGACGGCTTCAGCATGAGCCCAGTGCCAGCACTCACTAGCTCTGTGATTTGGATGCATAATTCATGGTTTTGAGCCTTGCATTCTTTACTTGTCAAGTGGGGTGATAAGGGTACCTCCTGCATCGGCTTTTTCTGAGGGACGAGGGAGATAACAGCATTAAATATTATCACAGAGCAGGTGTCCACACACTAGCTTGTGGGCCAAATGCAGCCTGCCACGTTTTTGTAAATAAAGTTTTATTGGAACTCAGCCATACCCCTTCATTTAATATCATCTGTGGCTGCTTTCGCTCTACAGTGGCAGAGCTGAGGAATCATGATGGACACCCTAGATCCCACGAAGCCTACCAGGTTTATTCTCTGGCTCTTCATAAAGCCCTTTTCCTGACCTCTGGTAGGGCTTCCAAAGGCAAGCATACAAATCAGGAGGGACGAAGCCACTAAATAAGCAAGAAAGGGAATTTGCTGTCTCAGAGCTAGCAGATAAGAAGATTGGGGGACATATGCGGGGTGGCGGGGTTTGGGTCACAGCCCTCATGTTTCCTGCACTCACGGGTCAGTTACAGTATGAACACAGCCCTGCTCTGCTTGGTCCTCCGCACCGTAAAGCTGCCGCACAGCCGCGCTCCTCGTCGGAGCCCTGGGCTCTCTTTGCTGGACCAGTGACTGCATGGCTGTGCTGTCCTCAGGCTCCCTCCCTGTCTTTCCCGGACTGCAGAAAACGGTTGTATCCTGGGATCTTCCCCAGCAGGATGGCGGGGAGGGAGATGCCAGAGTACTAGTTGGTGTGTTTCCGTGAATACCCCTCCGGCAGAAGGAACTCTGCAGCCTCCTAAAAATCTCTGTAATTTCTGCTGATCACAGACTTGGGCTCACTCAGGGGAATGCTCAAAAAATGCTTTGACTCTGAAGCCTTAAGGGACATGACAGGTGTTTGTGATATAATTGGAGGAATTCAAATAAACCAACTTTACCCCAAACATCCTATTCCCTGTTGGGGGCTGAGAGTTGGTAGTCAGAGATTTCACGATTAACCTCAAGGGTCCTTCAGAGACCCATGTTTTGATGGCATTTATAACATGCTGTGACCTGGGGGGAGCTGTAAAAAACCAGCATATTTGAAAGATTTGGATCTTAGAATCATAAAATGACAAGGCCAATAAGGTTGTGGAGATCACCATTCACCTGGCTTTTTGTGAGGCCGAAAGCAAAGGCCAGAAATTAGATGAGACGCATCCAAAGCCATACCATCAGTCACAAATCAATGTTCTGACATTAAAGAAGGTAAGATAAAAGGTCTGGGGGCGCCTGGGTGGCTCAGTTGGTTAAGCGACTGCCTTCGGCTTAGGTCATGATCCGGGAGACCCGGGATCGAGCCTCACATGGGGCTCCCTGCTCAGCGGGAAGCCTGCTTCTCCCTCTCTCACTCCCCCTGCTTGTGTTCCCTCTCTGGCTGTGTTTCTCTCTGTCAAATAAATAAATAAAATCTTAAAAAAAAAAAAAAAGGTCTGGGTCAGTGGGACTTCCAGACTTCTAGGGTGCCTTGAAGGTTTCATTAGATTTGTGAGGGATTTTTCTGTTACCGGGATTTACCCATGTGAAGGCCAAATGGGTTAACTCAAATGTCAGGTTTTATTATTTTTGTTAGAGATGATATGAACTCGGTGAGTTAACGCTGGTTATTGTGTGTCACTGGAGAGCTGTGATCGACATTTCATATATATTGTACTCGAAATCAGAGCTTATTGCATAAATGTGTAATATATATTATATGGTATATTTATAGTAAAGCTGGAGAACTAATTCTATCCATAAAATTTTTCTAAGTACGGCATCCATAAGGCAATGCCTTAATAAAAGGAATTTCTAGTGCAGAAATCTTTTGGAACTGCTGATTGAGACCAGGGGCCAACAAACAATAGTGAGCAGGGCAAACTAGTCTTGTAATCTTTTTTGTTTGTTTGTTTATTTTAAAGATTTTATTTATTTATGTGACAGAAATACAGCAAGAGAGGGAACACAAGCAGGGGGAGTGAGAGAGGGAAAAGCAGGCTTCCCGCTGAGCAGGGAGCCCGAGGTGGGGCTCGATCCCCGGGACCCCAGGATCATGACCTGAGCTGAAGGTAGACGCTTAATGACTGAGCCACCCAGGCGCCCCCAAACTAGACTTTGTAAATAAGAATTTATTAGAACTCAGACCACGCTCACTGTATTGTCCGGTGAGGGAACGAACCTGGGAAGGAGATTGACCTGCCCTGGTCCCTTGGTCAGACACGGGCGAGTCCAAGCTGAAACCATGTTCTGGTTTCCCCCTTTGGCCGCGCCACCCCGCGTGTCCGTCACACACCTGCTCAAGGCCCTGCTTCTCCAGTTTCCATCTGTTTATATTAAGAGGAAATGAGTCCTTTGCAGAGGAAGATTTTGAAAAGGGAAAAGGAGACGAAGGTCTGAAACACGGGTGACCCTTGGCGTCAGGGAGGTCACGATGGGGGAATTCGTGCAGGGTCCATGGTAAGAGGGCATTTATCATTAGATATGGTCACATTTTCCCACTTCATGTCTTATTTTTTTTTTTTTAATTATTTTTTGTTTATTTATTTTTTGCTCTTGTAGGCTTAATTACCTGTTGTTAAACCAGCATTTCCAGGGCAGATGTGCCTCAGGCCCTAGTCTTGTCTTTACAAGCATATGTCATCAATCCCTGTGACGAAAGTATAGAGCAAGGGGCAATTTTTATTCCTATTTTTTTAAAGCTTTTATTTATTTATCTGTCAGAGAGAGCGAGAGAGAGAGAGAGAGCACAAGCAGGAGGAGAGGAAGGCAGAGAGAGAAGCACCCTCCCCACTGAGCAAGGGAGCCTGAGGAGGGAGGGACTAGATCCCAGGAGCCCGGGATCATGACCTGAGCTGAAGGCAAATGTTTGACTGAGACAACCAGGTGGCCCTATTCCTATTTTTAAAAAATATCTAATTTATTTATTTGAAAGAAGAGAAGAGAGAGAAAGTGCATGAGTGTGTGTGTGAGAGGGGTGGAGAAACAGCAGAGGGAGAAGTAGTCTTCTCGCTGAGCAGGGAGCTAATGTGGGGTGATCCCAGGACCCAGACACTCATGACTTCAGCCTAAGGCAGATGCCCAATGGACTGAGCCACCCAGGTATCTTATTCCTATTGTTTTTTAAAGATTTTATTTATTTATTTGACACACAGAGAGAGATCACAAGCAGGCAGAGAGGCAGAGAGGAGGAAGCAGGCTCTTACTGAGCAGAGAGCCTGACGCGGGCCTTGATCCCAGGACCCTGAGATCATGACCTGAGCCAGAGGCAGAGGCTTTAACCCACTGAGCCACCCAGGCGCCCTCCTTATTCTTATTTTAAGATGATGAGACAAAAGCACAGAGATGTTAAGGCACATGCCCATTATCACAGAATTGGAATGTGGTAGATGGGAGTTTGAAAGTGTTAAGGTTAACTCTAGGGTTAGTGTCATCTGAATGGCCCTTTTTATATGTTCTTGTTGCTTCTCTGATGCTGGGCCTGCCGCGGTGCGGAGAGGCACTCTTTCTTCCTTCCGAAAGAAAGCAGAATTTACATTTATATTAACTATAATTTCATTCTCTGTGACTCAGCATTGAGAACTTTTCCATGTCTTCTTATAGGTTGAGGCTGCTCATCCTTCAAACGCTGCACAAGGAAGAAGCAGCTAATAATATTAATAATGCTTGCCTTCTGGTTTACAAGGCCCTTCTCCATATAATTTACCCCAAGAGACTTGATGCTCAAAGACAAAATAAGATTAGTTTCTAGGGAAGGACGTTCTGTAACTGAATCCAAATTATAACTTGAAAAAAATAAATCCAAATGGAATTATCTTTGAAACTGTCTTTAATATGATTGGAAATAAAATGATCTTGGGGCACCTGGGCGACTCAGTTGGTTAAGCATCTGACTTCAGCTCAGGTCATGATCTCAGGGTCCTGGGATGGAACCTTGCATCGGGCTTCCTGCTCAGCAGGTAACAGCTTATATAGCTAGAATAATATTAAAATATCAAACCGGGAAACTGATACTGGTGCAGTCCACAAAGCTTATGCAGTTTTCACTAGTTTTACATACACACGTTTGTGTGTACATATGTGTACCTCTATGCAATTTCATCACACGTGTATATTTGTTTAACCACCACCATAATCAATCAAGAGATGAAATCATGCCATCAGCCCTAGGATCCCCGGTGTTACTCTTAGAGCCACCCCCATGACCTCCCAGGCATCATCTCTGACTCCTGACAGTCACTCCTCTATTCTCTGTAATATTGTCATTTTAAGACTGAATTTGATGATATACTATTTAGTCTTTTGAAACTGATGTCTTTTTCACTCATCATAATGCTTTTGAGATCCACTAAAGTTCTTACACATGTGAATACTTCATTCCTTTTTATTGGTGTGTAGTATTTCCACGATGAAGACCTACCACTGTTTGACCATTCACCTGTTTAAGAACATTCTGGGATGCCTGGGTGGCTCAGTGGGTTAGAGCCTCTGCCTTCGCTCAGGTCATGATCTCACAGTCCTGGGATCGAGGCCCGCATCTGGCTCTCTGCTCAGCAGGGAGCCTGTTTCCTCCTCTCTCTCTGCCTACTTGTGATCTCTCTCTCTCTCTGTCAAATAAATAAATCAAATCATAAGAAAAAGAACATTCTGGTTGTTTCTAGTTTCTGACTATTCCAAATAAAGCTTCTATGAACATTTGTGCGTAGTTATTTTTCTTTTGGTGTGAGTTTTCATTTCTCTGGAATAAATGTTTAAGAGTTCAGTCATAGAGTAAGTAATGCTTAGTATATAAGAAATTACTGAACTATTTTCCAGAGTTGTTGAGCCATTTTACAGTCCCACCAGCAATGCATGAGTGATCCCCTTTCTGTGCACCTTCACCAGCGTTGGGCATTATCACTATTTTTCATTTTGCCAGTTCTAATAGCTTTTTAGAGATCTCTTATTGTGGTTTTAATTTGTATTTCCTAATGGCTAATAATATTGCACAGGTTTTCATGTGCTTATTGCGTCTTTATGTCCTTCTAAGTCTATTTCTGTAACTATGCCCATTTTCTGATTGGATTATTTGTTGTTGAGTTTTGAGAGTTCTTTATATATTTTGGATATAAAGCCTTTGTTGGATGTATAGTTTGCAAACATTTTTTTCCCATTCTGTAGCTTATCTTGTTATCTTTCTTATAGGCTCCCCTCCCACCCCTCAGTAAGTTTTAAATTTTAGTAAGGTTCAATTTGCCACTTTTCCTTTGATGGATTATACTTTTGGTGTCAAATGAAATGATCGTTACAGGAGGGTGGGAGTTGGCTGGTGGTAGTGGTATGGAAGGGGGTTAACCACAAAACACTAAAAGGCAAAGTGTCCCTTTCATTTTCCCTGCAAGAAGTGTGGTCTTATGCCTTGGTTTAGCATTAAGCCGTGGGGGAAGGGAGCACACATGGATCCCTGGGCATGTCTTGAAGGTACAGTAACAGAGACAGAGGTGGGGTGTCAGTCATATACACACAGAATAAAACCCTCAGGGGCTAAGAGCTATCTCTGAGAATTAATGGACTGCTTCCTTCCAGCCTATTCAAATAATCCAGCTCATTTCATGTGAGATAAATTACAGGACCTTGGCACCCTGGCTCCCTGGGGATGACATTTCCATGATTCATGGCACTCGCCCCCTGGGAGCCTGAGTGGGGAGAGGGCCTGCCTTACTGATTGATGACTTGGGGCCTGCTGACCTCGCTGCAAGGATGCTGCTCAAGGAGCAGGGTGGGGGGCACATTTGAATAAAGCCCCGCCCACAGGACAGGCTGGGAGCTTGCCACTGAAGAGGGGCACTCTTCAGGACCCCTGTCAGGTAAAACCCCATCATCACTGTTGGGCATTCGGAGGGCCCTGCCATGACTTAAGCAAATGCCCCCAGTATCCGGAGTCTTGCTTCCTCGTGCTTGGCCTTCGTTATCTTTGATAGTTATGTTGTATAGGTCTTGAGGCCGTGGGGGTTGTTTTGCAAGAGAATGCTGGATATAAGCTAGAAACAATGTGGTCTGCCAGAAATGGAGTCTAGAAAATGATCTGGCATGGACAGACGACTCTACAGGGGTGTGTGTGCGTCTGGTCCTTTATGATGGAGATTCATGGGAATTAACCATAGAGCATCGTCCCTCCCCCTATCCCTTAAAACCTAATCACAAGAGCTCGTTTTCTTGCCTCCAGAGAACAACTCTGACTTTTCTGGTTCACTCTTCAGTAGTACAGAATCCCACCATTACTTGAAATAACAAAGAGCCTAGTTTTAGAAAGTAGAATGGGTACTGTCGCAGCGTAACCATAAGTCCACACTGCCTCCCAGTCCATTCTCCCTCTTCCACCGCCTTCAGCTCCAGCCGGGGTCCGGCAGGAAGACAGGCGCATGGTCCACTTCTCCTCTGTTTCTTGCTTCTGTCTGGGTTATTTCTGACCCCTCCAGGTTAGAGACCAGAGGGCAGGTGGAAGGACCAGGGGAACAGAGTATTATTTAATGGGCACTCTAGGACCTGGCTTTAAGCTCTCTAAGCTTGGTGGCTATTTAAACTAGAATCTTCCTCTCTTATGCTGCTCTGGTGGGTCCTTTGGAGGCTCCTCACCTCCCAGCTGCTTGAACAGTTACCAGCTGTTTCCTTCTTGCAGTCAGAGAGACCTGTATTCTGGCTGGTCACTTACTCCCCTCGCAGTGCTTGGGAATTTGGCAGTAACTTCAGCTGGCATCTCTCTAGTACAGATGGTCCTGGCTTTCTTGCCTTTTTTACTTTGTCTGTTATGTAACAACAGCAGACATTTACAGAGACCTCACTATGTGTAAGGCACGGACAGAAGAGCTTTACCTGTTTTACTTCTTCACAAGTCAGAGAAACATGTATGATGATTATTTTGGTATTGAGGAAACTAAATCTTGGAGAAAGAGAAAATAGTCTGTTTAATATCATGGAATTGGTAACGAGCAAAATCAAAAAAAGAAAGTTGACTTTAAGACTGTTTGGCTTTTAAACTCTGTTTAAAAGAGTTCTGCCTCATACCTTAAGTTGAGGTTTGCTTTGCTTGGAAAAGCAATTTCAAGTCATGCTTTGCTCTTACCTAGGTTCCTGTACTTTGATGGAAGAAATAAGTTGATTCATTGGCTACACTGAGAAAACTTTTCCCCTTAAAACATCAGCACTTCACCCCGTACCTCTGGCACCCGGAGGCGTGTTTTCTTCGCCCCCTTTGGGCCACTTAATTACATTCTCTCTTCTTTGGGACGAAAGCTGACATGTAATTATTTTCATGATTAACACTCTTGTGCAGCTAATTGTAATTATGCCTTATAATCACAGTTATGCTCATCAATTACTCATTCCTGCCCTACTTGAATATTTTTCTTTACCCCAGCTTCACCAAGCTGATGGATGGAATGTGCCTGTTTCTACACTCCTCCCCTGCTCTCTCTCTCTCTCTCTCTCTCTCACACACACACACACACACACACACACACACACACACACACTTCTAAATAATGGGTAGTCATTATCCGGTCTTCTCTATTCTTACCTTTGTTCTTTCCCCATTTTACTTGTCTGTTTCACTGGCCACTGTCCATTTGCCTCTCACTTTTGACTTGGCGTGCTTTTAATTGCCTCCTATTGACCCCGTTGGTGAGGGAGGGAATCCACCCCAGGGTTAAGGGCAAATACACGAAATCTGATATTGGCCAGCTCAACAGCAGTTCGTGAATCATGTATGCTCCGTGCCCCGAGGAGGTGGGCACCCGGCTGTGCAGGGCCCATGGCAGCTGTGCTTGGGAACCAAACGAACATCCGGGGTCTGTGGAAGGTGGTTTGTGGGGTCAAGAGACCGAGTGACCCTTGAAGGAAGCGATTGGCTTGTTTCAGTCTTACTGTGGGCTGCCTGGGAACTGACAGTTGCTACTCTGGGATACACAGGCACCACACCTGGTGCCCATCATAAGGAGAGCCATCTGGCTAGGCTTTCTCCGTGGGAACACAGCGGGGAGTGCAACTGGCTGATGGGTCATTCAGGAATGTTACCAGATGTCGAGGCAGCACATAATATTAGGCCTTAGGCCATACTGCTCTCACCTTGAAGTGGGAAGTTACCCCGCTGTAAAATGAAGAGATACAAGCACGGGCCTCGGTGGTGGACTGCACAGGTTGGACCTTCTGGGTCATGGGAAAGTCATACATTACTGTGTCTTGATGTCTTCATCTGCAAATGGGAACTCTGCGTGGCTCAGAACATTCATCCAGTCTTCTGAGCAGGTCTTCTCTGGCTTTGATCTTTGAGTGAACGCTCTAGGGTCTCGGGGGGCAGCTCCACTTTCTCTGCTTCCTAAGATGCTTAAAGAAAAAGATGTGGCCTAATGTAGTTCTAGATTGCTGGACTCGAATTCCAGGGGCAGGCCACGCAGGCCTCCATAAAGAAGAGCCAAGTGTGGTCTAGAGGCCCTAGTGCCTCTCTCTCTCTCACCTCCCTCCTTTTGAGTCCATGGCGATTCGACTACTTAAATCATCATGCACCGTTCACCTTTCCTCAGATATGCTTAGTCCTGGGATGGAGCCTGAATGACCTCAGGGGTGTCGATTCTATATTGTGTTTCACAAGTTTCTAGACACCTGGCATGGACCATCAGGCAGCCCGGATGCTGTCCTTTTCTTCAAGCCTAAGCACCTGCTTCAGGGCTGCTCTCCATCCTCTCTGCCTCTCAGAAGCTCTAAATTCATGAATCCACTTTATTCATCAAGTCCCTGATAGTATCTTCTCATGAAACTCTCCTTCATCCTTTCAGCAGGACCTGACATTGCCCTTCTTTTCTGCCTTTATTTATGGTCTGTTCTGGTCTTGGACACTTACCCATCATAACCCTGTCTTGTTGCTGATTATCCTTTTATAAATACAAACTTCATCATCTGCCTAAGATGTGAATCTGGTACACGGTGGGCACTGCATGTACTGTTGATGATTAATCTCCGAAAAACAATGTGTCTGCTCCCGAGGCCTCGTGGGATAGTGTCTGTGGTACTGGAGGAAGGGTAGGAATAGGGCCCACGATTTCTGACAGGCTATGTCTCCTGGCTCCTAATTTTGGTCCAGCAGTTGATCTGCTTCGATCTTGCTGTCTGATGGAGAGAAACTGATCCTGGGCTAGGTCTTAATTTCTGACCTCAGATTTGAATCACACAAATAAGGGCCCTGATCCTGGAGAGTTGACTAGCAGGTTTTGCTGTGAATTGCCCTCTGGAAAAGTGGATGAAGTAAAAGAAACTAACATGTACCGAGTGCCTTCTACACACATCCTATGACATCCATCTCCACCAGACCCACTGCATCTCTCTGTTGCAGACGTGGAACACAGCTGGTACAGGGCGATTCTCCAGGGAGCAGGATCTGAGCTTGAGCCTGGTATGTGAGAAATTTATTGGGAGAGTTCTTGGGTTTAATGCCTGTGGGGAAATGAAGAAAGCAGGCATGGGGTGGAGGGAGAATCTGAGCCACTGTGTAGTCACCATAAAGGCTTCAGTCCATCCCGGATATGTTTCTTGTCTTCCTTGAACCCATGTTCTTCATCTCTGACAATCACTTCTCATAATGGCAGTCCCCAGTGCCATGTTTTACTCTGAAGCCTTTCTCTTGACCGTAGTTGAGTGGACCAGTGTAGATCCTAGACCCAAATGGAGCCCATCAGCTGTTCTTTCCTGAAACTGACACACTGGGTGCCATTTGGTGGGAGTGGTGGGAATCGCTTTATGCCATATGCATGGAGATGTTGGGAAAGCCAGTTTGGACAGCAAGTTAACTTTGGCTAACAATACTAGCTGTATATTCGAAACTTGCTGAGAGAATAGATCTTATAAGTTCTCATTACAAGAGAAAATATACTTAAAACTAAGTGTGGTGGTGGATGTTAACTAGCTTTGTTGTGGTGATCATTTCACAATATATACAAATACCGAATCAGTATGCTGTATTCGTGAAACTAAGAAAGTGTTATATGCCAATTATATCTCAAAAATTTTTTTTAAAAAAGGAAAGACAGACAAACATAATGATTCTCAGTCTTATCAGTAATAAGAGGAATGGAAATTAGATTGAAATACCAGTTTTCTTTTCTTTTTTTTTTTTAAGGATTTTATTTATTTGACAGAGAGAAACACAGCGAGAGAGGGAACACAGGCAGGGGGAGTGAGAGAGGGAGAAGCAGGCTTCCCACCTAGCAGGGAGCCCGATGTGGGGCTGGATCCCAGGTCTCTGGGATCATGACCTGAGCCGAAGGCAGTCGCTTAACCCACTGAGCCACCCAGGCGCCCCTGTTTTTTGTTTTTTTTTTTTAAAGATTTTATTTATTTATTTGAGAGAGAGAGAGTGAGAGAGAACATGAAAGGGGAGAGGTCAGAGGGAGAAGGAGACTCTCCATGGAGCTGGGAGCCCGATGTGGGACTTGATCCTGGGATTCTGGGATTATGACCTGAGCTGAAGGCAGTGGCTTAACCCACTGAGCCACCCGGGCACCCCCGGTTTTCATTTGTGAGAATGACCGCTCTTTAAAAGAATAACAATATTTGGGATCAGTAATAGTATTTGAGGAATAGTGTGCAGTTAGATTACAGAATTGATTACAAAATGATGACAGCCTTCTGGAGAGCAATTTTACACCATGTCACTAAAACCTGAAGTAAGAACTTTGAATTCTAGAGATCTCATGAACCCCCCCCCCCAAATCAGTCTGTAAAGAGATATAGTCATGATAATGCATAAGGCCTGAGGTGAAGAGAAGTGACAAAATGCCTGGATTCCTCTGGACCTCATGTTTCTTTGTCGTCTTTGCCCACAAGGCCTGTTTGCACTTCCTGTCCTTGGGTTGTGTAAAATGGCCTAGTGTTCTCCCTTTCCTTGAATCAAAGATAGCTTCTATTACTTGCAAAGAAAAGAGCATTGAGTATGAGTACAGATGATGGCATTGAGGCTCAGAGAGGTCAAGAAACTTACCTAAAATTACACAGCAAATTAGTAACAGAACAAGGATTGAAACTCAGTTTTTTTCCCAACAGAAATTTTTCTTTTCCTGTTTTGCCAGGTTACAAATGTAAAATTAACTAAAAAAGTTGAAGCTTTGGGATTATTTTATTTATTTATGCTTGTTATATCTTTCAAAGTTTTAAAGCGAATTCACTTTCATCATTTCAGTGGATTTGATGAATGTAGTAAAGTTGGGTATAGGCAGAGTAGATATTATCACCTTCATTTTGCAGATAAGGAAGCTGAAGCCTGGGTCAAGGTCAAAGTCAGAGAGAGAAAGAGAGGCTGAATTTCAGAGATGAGTCCAACACATCTAGTATTGTCCTCAATATTCTTTTCTCTGCCTGAGTGAGTAGAGTTGGCTCAAAAGGGGCAGAAGCCAAAGGCTTTGTTAGATATTGGTTCCTGCAGAGTTGGAAGTAGGTGGAACTTTCTAGCTGAAGAGTCATGAAATTCTGAGAACTGGAAGGAGTCAGGTTCTGAATGCTGTGAAGATCAGGGACAAACACCAAATCCAAGGACAAGAGGCAGGCTGTTGGATCTTATATATCTAAGAAATTGAAAAAGAGGTTGGAGCAAATGGAGACCCCTAGGTCTGAATGGTTTCCTGTCTACTGAGGGCGTCTGCCTTATCAAGGTCAACCTAAAGAACCAGAGGCATTCTTTTTCCGAATGAGGACAGGTATAAATAAATAATAAGCAAGGAAAGAATGTGAATTTTCATATAAACACTCTCACTTCTTTGACTCTGATCTATTTTACTTTTGGAATTTTGAAAATAGATCTAATAGAGACTACAGATACTTTGGACTCAGAAAGTCATACATTTTAAGATAGGAATAGAGATGCAGTTTTCTTTCTGATAATTTTCAACTAGTGGAGTTCATTTACTACCTATTTCAACTAGTGGAGTTCATTTACTACCTATTTCAACTAGTGGAGTTCATTTACTACCTATTTATGAATTCATAAAATGACATACTTTTGGCCGTTGATCGAGTACCAGAATTCTGTTGATGATATGCCTCTGGTGTATGAGTAAGCTCTTTACCACCGACTAACAAATTCCTACATGTGTTTCTCTGTTGGAGATTCTGGTGAGCAGAGAAGCTGTGGTTGACTGGCTAGTCTGGATCATTTTATTCTAATATTTCTATGTCTATTCTCTACTGTTCTGTTGACGACAACAGCAGATGGGGGAACATCAGTCATTTTAAAGTGAAATGGATCTTTCTGGGGATGTACAACAGAATCTGATGCATAATTTTTTTTGAGAAGGTAAATATACATCTTCAAGAGATTCAAGAGAGAGGTGGTTGTATGTGCTGTCCACCTTCAGAGCAAGAGTTATTTTACTAGCAAAATGGGTTTATTGAGCAATAGCAGAGGAATTGCAGTTAGGGACATGAGAGCTAGGGCAAACCACAGTTAGTCTGAAGATGAAAGGTTTGGATTGTTACTTTATAGAAAAAAGGAGGAAATTAGGATGGGCTACTTTGAAGGGAACTCCTTTGGAGCAAAGCACCAGCTCTGGGTGATGATGATGTCACTGGTTGAGTAGTGGTATTTCCCTATTGGCTGAGCTTGTTGCTGAGCAAGGAGGCAAGGTAGGACTCTTCCCATTGGGTCTGCAATTGACAAGGAGTGCAAGTGACAAGTCCCCTTTCTGGTTTCCTGACTCCATTTAAAATAAAGTTTCCTTTATCCAGTTTCACAGTGTGTGCGTTGGAGTGTGTATATACCCATAACGGTGTGTGTGGGTTTATGGGAAGAGGTGAGGAACATATGGGTGTGACAAAATTGCCTACTTTAAATTATTCCGCTCTTTCAACTAAACAAGGACAACTGAAAAAAATCACTCCCATTGTTCTAGATTTTTTTAAAAAAGATTTTATGTATTTATTTGACAGAGAGAGAGATCACAAGTAGGCAGAGAGGCAGGCAGAGAGAGAGGAGGAAGCTCCCTGCTGAGCAGAGAGCCCAATGCGGGCCTTGATCCCAGGACCCTGAGATCATGACCTGAGCCAAAGGCAGAGGCTTTAACCCACTGAGCCACCCAGGTGCCCACCATCATTCTAGATTTTTAAAAAAGATTTTATTTATTTGTCAGAAAGAGAAAGAGCACAAAGGGGGGGGGCAGCAGGCAGAGGGAGAAGTAGGCTCCTTCCTGAGGCTTTATTCTCTGTGGGGCTCTATCCCAGCATCTGGGATCATGACCTGAGCTGAAGGCAGACACTTAAATGACTGAGCCACCCAGGCATCCCTGTTATTCTAGATTTGACTGAAACTTGGATTCAGCCCATGCTTCCCTTCCCATCCATCAGAGAGCACTGGGGCAGGGCTATAGTTGCAGAAGGATTCTATTACCTATTCTGAAGAAGACAGAATTCTTTTCAGATGAATAAATAGAGAGCAGTGTTCCAACTCTGAGGTGACTATTTTATAGGAAACTGTTTTGAGTGCTAATGCGAACCACAAGTATTAATCTGGGCTCTTTATTTCATTGACATGCTTCACAGTCTCTGTGGTTTCCTGCTGTGCCCTTTGTGACTGTGAACATCACTCAGTGTCCTGCTGCTCCTCCTTGACAAGCCCACCCAGCAGCGATGGCACTGACTTGTCTCTCCCCAGACCCACGGTCCCAGTGACGTGTCACTAGGACAGGCTGCCTTCCTACCAGAAATAGCTTCTTGTGCTTTACTCGCCTGGTATCGATGGACCAGAATTTATAAGTCAGAGTTAGAAGGCACATTAAGGGCTTATTTCTATAAATATGAAAATACAGACTTAGAAAAACGAAGCCCTTTGGCCAACAGAAGGTTTTTTGCCAGAGGGGGAAATTAGAACCCAGAACTCCGTGACTCCTAAACCTAGCGCTATTTCCATTGTGATGAGTCTGGGGTATGTAATGATTAGTTCAGACCCTTGCATTTATCAAACACATCAGCCATCCATTCACAGAATTTTTTGACTCATACGTAATATTCTTCCATATGCTATCCTAGGAGATTAGGGACAGAGAGTCTCTTGATTTCATGTGATGATGTTGAACATTTAAGAAATTAAATAGCAATACTTAAGTCAGTGACTTGGATGAGTGTTTTTCAGACAAGCACTTTGAGGAGTGCCCTGTTTTGGTTCCTATTTTGGAATTCCAACACCTGATGTGTATTGGGTAGATTTCAGGTAATAATAGGCACATGCCAAATTTGCTCTGGTAGCCTCCTCTAGATTGACAAGTTAGAAAGTGAGCTTGCTAAATATTCCTTCAGTGGTCAATGCTAATTACTGTGTTGGGTGTTCGGATATATGGAAAAGAAAGCTTTTGCAAAAATGACGAAAGGAAATTGATGGCATCGAGAAAATTCTCATCTAATCAAAAATCCCTGAGTTCCATAATTTAGAGATTTGGCCATAGTTTGTCAAGAAACTGGTGGAAGGGGTGGAACCATCACCATTACTGTCTTGTACACATCGTTTTCTGTCTCAATTCTTGTATTCTGAAAAGAAAAAGAAAACTCCATGGTTTTTAGTGGCGGGGAGCAGTGTATGAGAATATATATTTAATAAACTTAATAGTATAGGTAAAATTCTTAAACTTATTTAAAATAAAAATATTCTATTACATAATAGCAATGTTATTCCAGGCTACTCTGATTCTGACATATTCTGGATTGGTTTTAAAAAGCTACACTTGGGGCGCCTGGGTGGCTCAGTTGTTGAGCTTCTGCCTTTGGCTCAGGTCATGGTCCCGGAGACCCGGGATCAAGCCCCACATCGGGCTCCCTGCTCGGCGGGAAGCCTGCTTCTCCCTCTCTCACTCCCCCTGCTTGTGTTCCCTCTCTAGCTGTGTCTCTCTCTTTCAAATAAATAAATAAAATCTTAAAAAAAAAAAGGCTACACTTACTTAAAACAATAATGTTGAGTTTTAAAAATCAGTCAACAAAAAAAATCAGGTCACTAATAATTTTACAGTGTAATCATCTCTATTTTTAAGATAAATAAGTATTTTTCTGTGAATAGAGAAAGAGACTGTAAGAATATAAAATAACCAAATTACTAAAATTCTAACAATTCCTATCTCTGGGTAGTGTGATTGTGGGAGAGACTTACTGTTTCCTTTTTGTTTGTCTACATTTTCTGAATTATTTATAAAGAACATGTTTTAAAGAAAATACAATATTTTGAAATAGAATGTTTCAACTCCTCAATTCTTTCAGAGTTTTAAAAATCTGTATCTGTATTTGTTGTCAACCTTCAGATTTTACCAAATGCAATGACCCATAAATATTTTTAATGAATCAGTTCTCATAAAGTAAGATGTTCTCAGTAAGTTAGTCAAGTAGATATCCCTCAAATACATGGAATAAACCGAGAAAGAAGATATCTTCTGGCCCAGGCAGTACTAACTCTAACCCGGGAGAGGGATGAAGGGAAGCAGGAGGCAGAAGACTGGGAGGGAGCTAGACCAGGGTGGCTCCAGGAGAGGGAAGTCTGACAGGGGTGAGATGGGGGAGGGAGAACGTCATTGAGAAATGCATTACAAACTTTAGAATTTGAATGCTCTTAAAAACAGAACTTGAACTCAATACCTGTGAAAATGACAATTACAAAATAGAATATGGGATGTTTATAAGCACTGACAGTAAAAATAGCAATTGTATCTGGGGAGGGGAGGAAGAGGAGAGCTGTTGTGGGTGCTAATTTCTCCATCTTCCTAGAAAGGTGTCTCTCAATACTGTCAAAACTGGAAGCAAAGAGCTAAAAATCCCACACAAAGATATCCATTTCTTGGTTTTATCCTAGTCTTTTCTCATAACCTTAAAAAGATTTTTTAAAAACTAAAAACTCTGGAAGTAGAGAAACATTCATGTGAATTCAGCACTTCCTATAAATCCGCTTGTTTTTTTTTCTGTTGACTTGATATAAAACTAAAGTTAATACATTGTGCCAAAAGCAACTTATTGATCTGATTCTATTTGATGATCTTATTTCTTCCTCTCCATCTGTGTGTAAAGTGCATAAGAACAGAAAGATGAATTTAATGCTACTATTTAAAACATCTGGGTTGTGAAATTGTGGTGCAGGAACTCCATTCCCTTCTATGCCTCTATAATTTTGCAGAAAATCTTCATCAAAAGTACAAAGTGTAGATATACTCAATTAATTTCATTCTTTCATTGTGGGTCAACTTAACTTAGAGCACTTGTTAATAGTGTTCTTCTAGAGAGAAAGGAAGTCTTGAGTCATGCCACTTTTTTGAAGAAATTTTTTATTGCAAGAATTTGAGGTATTAAGCCTTCTTCTTGGCATGTTGCCTATTGGCTGATAATAGGTACGGAATACCAGTCTCCCAAAAGATATGGAGGACACCAAGAGCGGTCCCTTGTCCGGTACGATTTCAGGATTTAAAACAGCCTCTCGGTATGGACCGCCTCATGGAAGTTGATGACTGATTATATTATGAATTGGAAACTGGCTTTAAAAGTGGACAATCAGGATTAAGAAAAAATTAAGCACTCGAACCTCGTATGACAATTATTCTTTTATTTTTCTACTTAAAAGAATTCTAGTTCTTAATCTAACAACAAAGGGACTATCTTCTTTCTAAAATCTCCAGAAGAGAGCCACTTTCCATCAGTTCCTTTTTTTTTTTAAAGATTTTATTTATTTGACAGAGAGAAACACAGCTAAAGAGGAAGACAAGCAGGGGGAGTGAGAGAGGGAGAAGCAGGCTTCCTGTGGAGCAGGGAGCCCGATGTGGGACTCGATCCCGGGTCTCCGGGACCATGACCTGAGCCAAAGGCAGAAGCTCAACAACTGAGCCACCCAGGCACCCCAGGTGTAGCTTTTTAAAACCAATCCAGAATATGTCAGAATCAGAGTAGCCTGGAATAACATTGCTATTATGTAATAGAATATTTTTATTTTAAATAAGTTTAAGAATTTTACCTATACTATTAAGTTTATTAAATATGTATTCTCATACACTGCTCCCCGCCACTAAAAACCATGGAGTTTTCTTTTTCTTTTCAGAATACAAGAATTGAGACAGAAAACGATGTGTACAAGACAGTAATGGTGATGGTTAATTTTCTATGCCAACTTGACTAGGACATGGGGAGCCCAGATGAAACGTTTCTGGGTATATATGTGAGGGTATTTTGGATGAGAGTAGCCTCTGAATCTCATTTTACTCTGAACTCTCATTCTACTCTTAATTCTACTCTGAAAAAAGTACTACTCTGCTCTCCCCATTGTGGGTAGGTGTTCAACCCACTGAAGGTCTGAACAGAACAAAAAGGGAGGAAGGGAGTGTTCATTGACTACATGATCTGAAACATTAGTTTTCTGCATGGACTCAGATTTACGGCATCCATGCTCCTGGTTCTTGGGTCTTGGATTCCCATTGGAATTTATACCACTGGCTTTCTTGGGTCTCCAATTTGCTGATGGCAGAGCATGGGACTTAGCCTCCATAATCAATTAAACCAATTCTTCTTTCTCTTCTCTCTGCATATCTATATCTATATCTATAGACATATATATGATATATTTAATGTATATAAGTAATTGAGTAATACATGCAGATGGAACATAAATCCAAACAACATAAAAAGTGCATGTTGAACAATCTTTATTCTATTAATGCCCCCGTTACCTTGGTTTCCCTCCTCTGCAAATGTAAACATCTATTCTTATCCCCCTGATATTTGACATTTTGTACAAAAGGTAGCATACTATATATAGTCTTTTGGATCTTGTTTTTGTCACAAAACAATGTATTTTGGAAGTTTTTTGGAAGAAAAGAACTTCTTCATTCTACATTACACTGCATAGTATTCTATTATACACATGTGCCACAAATTACCTAGACAGCCCCCCACTGCAGAACCCCTAGGTTATTCCAACTTGTTATTATAGATAATTCTAGAAAAAATTGTACACAAACTATTCAGTAAATATGCAAATGTATCTAGGAGCAATTACCAGAAATGAGGTTGCTGAGTCAAAGGATAAATGCATTTGTTATTTTGATGGTTCTTGCCAGTTGCTGTCCACAGTGGTTGAACAAATTTATATTCCCTCTAGCATGGTATCAAAATTTATGTTTCCCTCAAATTTTTGCTATTAGGATATGTTGTCAAATTTTTTTTTTGCATATTTCTTAGGATTAAGGAAATGAGCATATTTCCATATGCTAAAGGCCCCTTGTGTTTTCAGTGAATTATTAAAGTCCTTTGCCATTTTGGTCTGGATTGTCAGTTGCCTTGATATTTAAGTACTCATTAAGGTATTTAATTATCTTAATTAAGAAAGTGCAAAAACATTCCCCAAATTTAAATCATCCTAGGTGACAAAACCCTGAGTTTTTGATGTGTAGTTTTTCTAGATCTTTTTTTGTGTGTGTGTGTGTATGTGTGTATGTATGTATACATATGTGTGTGTGTGTGTGTGTATGCATATAAATATATATATATATTTATTTATTTGAGAGGGAGAGAGAGAGGAACAGAGGTAGAAGGAAAGAGAGAAAGAGAATCTTAAGTAGAGTCCACACTCAGCATGGGGCCTGATGCGGGGCTTGATCTCACCACCCTGAGGTCATGATGTGAGCCAAAATCAAGAGTCGGGTGTTTAGCTCCCCAGGCACTCTTATATACACTGACTTTTATAATACTGCATCATGTCACACATATGATTGGGAAATCTGTTTTTCAACATATCATGAACATCTTACTATTATAATTGGAAGGGTTCTACACTGAGGAGGCTTTGGATGCTTGGAGCTGGAAGGATGAGGGAAGTCCAGATCCACAGGAAATGGAAATGTTTCAGCCACTAAGGAGATCAAGAACAAATACCAAGGCTGGAGAGTCAAAAGTAGGAGCAATGGTGGGGTCTTAGAGGTGAGGTGAGATATCAAAGAGGAGATTTGGGCAAGTACAGCTTAGACCAAATAAAGGAGAGGAAGACCCTGGGTTGGATAGCTACCTTAAGGTGTGGGTTAATCAGCACTGGGCTCAACGGTCTGCAGACTCTCACCTGGGTCAGGTACCTATCCAAAGGGAAGAGGCAGGGATGAGATGGACTTGGTTTGGGTCAAGTTTTCCAATTCTGCCTTCAATATTTAGAGAATAATTTCATCAGAACTATACTGCTACTTACAAAGACAAGATAAAGATTCATTATGTTGCATATATTATCTGGGGATTTGTGAAATATGTTTTTCTTAGTTCGTCTCCTGGTGCCTTCATCAGAATAGACATAAAACATATGATTCAAATTCACAAAGTGACTTTTAGTAAAGTCCTTCTAGTCTTGGGCATTTGCTCAGATGTGGTCTTTTCACCACCATGCATTCATTTTTTCTTCATGATTTTCAGAGATCTGTGTGGTCCCTGGGCCTATGGCATGAGCATCATCTGAGATCTTGTTATAAATGCCAGTTTTCCAAGCCCCGCCCCAGATCTTCCGAGTAAGAAACTAGGAGGTAGAGATCATCAATCTGTATTAACAAGCTTGCCAGCTAAGTGTGAGGCACAGAGATGCTTGGTAACTGCTGGTGTAGAATGACAGTCTTTCAGCATTTCTCACAGGAGAAACTACAGTGAAGTTTTTGATGGAAACTATGGAAAGGGCCTTTGTACTTTATCATCTAGCAAGCCTACATAACAGGTATGTTTCTTCTCATTAAAATTTTTTTAAAAGGACTGTATTTATTTATTTGAGAGAGGGAGAGGGAGAGAACATGAGTGTGGAAGGGGAAGAGGTGGAGAGAGAGGGACAAGCAGACTTTGTGAGCACGTAGCCTGATGTGGGGCTCGATTTCACCACCCTGAGATTATGACCTGAGCCAAAACCAAGAGTTGGTCGCTTAATCAACTGAGCCACCCAGATGCCCTTATTTATTTTCATCTTACAACTGAGGAAACTGAGGTCCAGAATGCTCTTGTTTTGAAGAACTGGAGCTGGGATTTTAACTGAGGGATGTTGCCTTCAGGGAAGGTTGAAGAGAGAGAGAGAGAGAGGAGGAATGTGTGTGTGTGTGTGTGTGTGTGTGTGTGTGTGTGTGTGTGTGTGTGTTGGGGCCACGGGAATGGAGAAAGAAAAATAATTTATATATTAATTGTTAAGTTCCTGGTTCCCACCTCATACCATATACAAAAAGTAACTCCAAAAGAATCTAAAACTATAAAACTCTTAGAAGAAAATATAATAGGAAATCTTTTTAATTTTGGACTAAGCAATGGTTTCTCAGAGATGGTACCTAAAGCACAAGCAACAACAATGAAAATAGATAAATTGGTCTTCATCAAAATTAAAAACTTTTGTGTTACAAATGAAATAAAGGAAATGTAAAAAAGTGAATCAACTGAGCCACCCAGGTGCCCCTGAAACAGACCTATAAATACTGAGAACAAACTGACGGTTGCCACAGGGGAGGGGTGGAGATGGGCAAAATGGGTGAAGGGGAGTGGGAGATACAGGCCTCCAGTATGGGATGAATAAGTCATGGGAGTAAAAGGCACAGCATATAGAATATAGTCAATGGTATTATAATTACATTATATGTTACAGATGGTAATTATACTTGTGGTGAGCATAGCATTAGGTATAGAGTTGTCTAATCATTATGTTGTAAACCTGAAACTAATGTAACATTGTGTGTCAAATATACTTCAATGAAAAGAAAAAGTGGGCAAAGGATTTGAATAGACATTTCTCCAAAGAATGTATACAAATGGCCAATAAGCACTTAAAAAAATGCTCAACATCAGGGCACCTGGGTGGCTCAGTCATTAAGTGTCTGCCTTCGGCTCAGGTCATGATCCCAGAGTCCCGGGATTGAGCCCCGCATCGGGCTCCCTGCTCGGTGGGAAGCCTGCTTCTCCCTCTCTCACTCCCCCTGCTTGTGTCCCCTCTCTGGCTGTGTTTCTCTCTGTCAAATAAATAAATAAAAATCTTTAAAAAAATGCTCAGCATCATTAGTCCTTAGAGAAATGTGAACCAAACCTGCAATGAGATTCCATTCCACACCCAGGGGCATGGCTAGAATAAAGATGACCGACAGTAACCGGGCTTGGTGAAGGTGTGCAGAAACTGGAATCCTCCCACCCTGCTGGTGAGGATGTACGATGGTGTAGCCACTTTGGAAAAGGGTTTGCCAGTTCTTTAAAATGTTAAATATAGAGTTATTAGGAACCAGCAATTCTACTTGGAGGTGTATGTCAAAGGCAAATGAAAACATACACCCACAGACAAACTTTTACCCAACTGTTCCTAGCATGTTATTCATAATAGCCCAAAACTGGAAACAATCCAAATGTCTGTCAAATGAATGGATAAATAATATCTGGTATATCTATAACATGGAATATTATTTGTCAATTAAGGGGAATGGAGTACTGATATACGATATTCCATGGAGGTACTCTGGCAACATTACGGTCACATATCGTATGATTCTTTTTATGTGGAATGTCCAGATAGACATTCAGTGAGACACAGAGTATGTCAGTCGTTGCCAGGCACCGGAGAGAGGGAGTGACAGAGAGCAATTGTGGTGAGTATGGGCTCTGTTTGTGAGGTGTGGAAAACGTTCTAGAATTAAATGGTCCTGATGGTTGCATGACTCTGTGAATATTCTAATGAACAGAACTGTATCCTTTTAAAAGACCAATTTTATGGTATGTTAGTTAAGGTCTTGGGGTGTAGAAGGGCAGAGCAGGAGTGGTGTTGTTATCAAGTCCTGCTTACCTCTCTAGAAAAATCCCCTAGGAACCGTAGGGCAAAGAGGTAACTTGGAAACACTGAGCTCTGTCAATAAATTCCATTATATTGCTCGGGGAACCATGTCTTAAAATATCCTGAAGATTTTGCAATACCAAATTCAGAAAATTAATTCAGAACCTGAATTGGAGGATATTGTCAGGGGGGGAAGGTATTCATGTCCCCGAGCCCCTTCTGACATGATAGGGAGCCAGAATGAAGAATTGGTACAGATGGAAGGATTAGGAAGAGACGCCATCACACAAAGAATCCAATTTCGTTATTGTGGGTGTCTTTGCTCATTACTCTGATGAAAGGTGTGAGTCTCTGCCTTCAGTGCAAATGAAGATAGACGTGCAGTGTCTGCCGGAAGGTGAGAGAGTATCCCAGCTGGCCATGGCAGCCCATGGACCCTGGAGCGAGCCTTAATCATCAGCAAACCCAGTCAACCATGCTCTCTGGGGCTGGTTCCAGGTCACCCCGAAGAGGCCACCAGCTGGTGTTTTGGGAATTGAGATGATGAGGTATTATTATCTGCCAGTCTTCATTTTCAAAACATAAAAGAGATTCAAACGGATGCAGGGATCCTTGATTTTAGCTCAGCCAAATTGTGCATGAGGGATGGGGAACTGTTCAGGGTTTAAAGAGGAGACTGTTGGAGAGCATAAGTGCTCACAAGAGATCTGCCGGTGATACTGGGAAGCAGAAGGGTGTCCAACACACCCGATTCTTCCCTGCCCACTCCCAGTATCCTGCTTTAGGGTCTCCTCCCCTCTTAGTCTGTCTTTGAAATTTCCCTTGATAAGTTTCTTTAACCCCAATTGCCGATTTTCTTTCTCAAGTACAAATTGGAAGCTGTTCTTCCCGTGCTGAAAAATCCATGGTAACTTTAGATCACAGGATAAAATACAAAGTCTCCACATCGGATTTAAGTCCCTCATCAGGTCCCAGTATATTGGTCTTCTTTTACTTTCCAGTCCCTGGTGCATTTCAAGAATTCAGCAAGAGGGGCATCTGGGAGGCTCAACTGGAAGATGGGCAGCTCTTGATTGTGGGGTTGTGAGTTTGACTCCCCTGTGGCGTGGAGGTTACTTAAAAATAATTTTTTTTTTTAAAGGGATTTAGGGAGCATTTGTATCTTCTTTTCTTCCTTGAAGAAAAGGATTCTTATTCATCCTTGAAGGCTCAGCTCAAAATCTCTCATCTAGGAAGACTTTTCTGATTCCTCCAAGCAGGATTAAATGATCCTCCATGGTGCTCCCCCAAGCCACACCCCTTCTCCCAACACAAAGGACTTAGGGTGTGTCCTTAGCTCCTCCCGCTAGGCTGCCTTCCCTAAGAACAGGCTCTTACTCAGTTCTGTGTTCTTTGTCCCTAACACGGTGTCTTCTCTCTTGCAGGCTTGCTCTTGTGTGCGCGCGCTCTCTCTCTCTCTCTTTAAGGAAGGGGTTGGACAGTAAGACCAGCTAGGTGGATAAAATATAAGGCTAAGATGAAATCCAGTTTGGGGGAAGGTTGTGCTAAAACACAATTGAAACTCGCATCTTTTATTGTTTCTTTGTAAATGAAGGGCACTAGGAACGGAGGCAGTGAGAAATGCCAGAAATGTCTGGGGACTTTGTGATTTGAAGATGGTGTCCTGACCAGGAAATTAAACTGAGCTCATTATCTCATTAACTTTTGACTGGAGAGGGAATATTCAGCCGAAATTGTATTATCTTTCCAATATGACAAGTTGGTAACAACCTGGGATTTTGAAAGACATTTTGTTTTCTTAGCAAGAAATTCCACCAATACAAATGAGTATCCATGGAGAGGAATCCCATTTTAGAAAGATCCTTAAAGGCAAGAACCATGCATGTCTAAATTGCTTTGTGTGTATGATAAATCCCAACGGTTGATAAAGGTATCTTTACACTAAGATTAAATCTCACCATCAACATATTGGAGCAGTTAAGATTTTTCACTGTTATACAAGATAATTGCACTGGACCAACCTTTTTCCTTCTCCCAAGAGATCCTTTGCCATGCAGATAACAATCCCAACATGCTTATTAGAAGCCACCAGTTGTAATGTCCTTCAACTTCCAGTGGATATTACAAATCCTATGGTTGATTACCTTGTTTATATTACAGCCTTGTTTTTCAAAGAGGGAAGGAGATATATTGAGATTCTTAAACTGCTTGTTGGTCAGACAGATACTTACATTACAAAGGAGAGGGGATCTTTGTTCTTGGAAGAAATTATTTTATTTCTAAAGGGTAGGAGGAATGTGATATAGTAGAAGAACGATGGGCTTGAAATCAAGTACAAGGATTTTAGTTCCAGTTCTCCTGCAAGTTTGTTTATTCTCAATTCTCTATAGACTAGGCAGAGGACATGTATCATAAAGTTTTTGGGAAGGAAAGGGGCTACTAAATGAGATTGAAACAATAGAGCACTTGGTTCACAAAGACTCCCATTTCTTTAGCCTGGGCAAAGTAATCCTTGCATGTGCTAGGCAAATATTCTGGGGAATGATTTTAATTGATGTCCTTCAGAAAAACCTATATATTTATTATGTATATATATAGTTTTTTTTTTTTTTTTTTTTTTAAAGAAAGGGAGAAAGAGGTAGGGAAGGGGAGAGGGAGGGGAAGAGAGAGAATCTTAAGTAGACTCCACGTCCAGTGTAGAACCTACTCGGGGCTTGATCTCACAACCCTGAGATCATGACCTTAATCAAAATCAAGAGCTGGATGCTTAGCCAACTGAGCCACCCAGGCATCCCTATATATTATGCCTCTTAAAGCTTTCAGTTAATACTTGATGGTAAGGAGTTTAGTACTTTTAAACTCTCTAATGTCTATGATCACTATTTGCAGGGTGCTTATCTATCAACACTCTACTTGGATATGACACTAAAAATCTGAGAAGACACCCAGTGGGGTCACTTTTTTGAAGAGCAGGCTTCTACATCTGTGTGAAGGCAAGCTAAGGGAGTCTTGTCAGCCTGGACCCAAATCCCCTTTGTGAGATTCTTTTGAATCTGCTTTATCTCACAAAGGGATGAGCGCTTATGTTTGAGAGACTAAAATTGCACGCTTTACCTACAATAGGTTTTCTCTTTATTTTACCTATAGGATGGACATGCAGCCAGTCACACCTAAACAATTCTAGAGAGAATGGAAAACTTGAAACTGTCTCTGAGATCCCTACATGAAGTTCAAGGTCTGCACTTGGAAATAAAGAGCATGGAACTAAAGAGTCTGCCTAAGAAGCCTGAGATCCAGCTCGTCAGGGCTGTGGAAGGAAAGGGGGGGGTGTTTGTTCAGTGTCTGCAAATAACTTTGTACAAAGATGAAAAGGTAGCAACATCTGAACGGGTGTTACAGGTGGCTGAATTAATTAACTCCAAATCCCAACACCCCCAAACATCCGGTGCTGGGATTAGGGAATCAGAGCTAGTTTACCAGTGAATCCCAAATCTCAGACATTATTTGGATTCAAATTGGAACTGTTGCAGATGGATCCCGGTGGGAAAAGGATTAGGGACATAGAGTGGTTCGATGTTTTCTTTCTCCTCTGGGAAAAATGATGGATTCTTATTTCCTCTCCCTTGTTTTCTCATATTTCTCATACTCTTTCTTTTTCTTGTCTCATCCACTGTCCATCCTCCTTCTTTTCCTTCTTGCTTCTATCCACCCATCTCTCTGCCTCACTTGTCCTTGGGGTGCCTGTTCTCATCTCTTTTTCCTCCCATCAGCCCATCTTCACCACTGCTCTGCCTCCACTCTATTGTTACTTGACCCTCTTTTGTTTGTGGTTAATTTTTTTTTGAAGATTTATTTATTTATTTGACAGACAGAAACATAACTAGAGAGGGAACACAAGCAGGGGGAGTGAGAGAGGAAGAAGCAGGCTTCCCGCTGAGCAGGGAGCCCAATGTGAGGCTCAATCCAGGGACTCTGGGATCATGACCTGAGCTGAAGGCAGATGCTTAACGACTGAGCCACCAAGGCGCCCCTATTTGTGATTGATTTTTGCTTCAAGGCACAAATGCCCTACTGCTGGAGGAGGTCCTTCTATTCTGGAACATCTGCTTTAGTGAAAAAAAGTGAAAAGAACGCTGCTAGCATGAAAGTGAACGGCCAAGAATGGCCGCATGATTTCGAGACCGTGTTCTTGTGGAATGGTGACGCCCTGCTGGCTAAAGCCCCAGGTGGCCAACAGGGTTTCAGTTTCATGAGGACCGAGCGTCCTATCATCACATTGAAGAAAATCTGCTATCCTCAGCTTCTATGGCAATGGTTTTTTTTGATGAAAAGGAAGAGATGGAAGGGGAAAGTCAGTCAGAATCATGTTTTATAGGTAGGGTTTTTAGAATTAGGGGTGGGATGGGGTTGAGGAGAAAAGAAATTTTGGTTGCAGCAGAGCATGGTGTTTTTCCCAATTTATCTTTGGGCCTTGTGTCCGTGGGGATGGGCATTCCTTGTGTAAACAGCAGCATTCATTAGGAACTGGTCTGTGGAGTCTGACAGGCTGAACTTGGCCATTCATGAACTGTTTGATTTTGGGAATATTATTTAAATTTCCTAAGCTTTAGTTTACTTACCAGATTATCTATCATCTATCTGTCATCTATCATCTGTCTATCTAATCTATCATGTATATCTATCACCTATATCTATGTATCTGTGTATCTATGTATCTAATATCTATCTATCTATCTATCTATCTATCTATCTATCTATCATCTATCTGTCTATACCTATCTGTTTAAAAGGTTTTATTCATGAGAGAGAAAGAGAGAGAGAGAGAGCAAGGGGAGAGGGAGAAGGAGAAGCTCGTTCCCAGGCCCCTGGCATCATGACCTGAGTGGTAGGCAGATGCTTAGTCCACTGAGCCACACAGGTGCGCCTGGTTTACTTACTTTAAAAAGGTGCCGACAGGATTTGGGGGGGATGATGACAGCTACCTCATGGGTTTGCGAAGGACTCTCCTTGAGATAACACTGGTGAAATGCCTGGAACTTTGTATGTGTTCAATAAGTGATAGCTGTTATTATTAATATTCCCATGGAAAAAAAGGCCTCTGTAAATGCTTTGGTCATACTTAAAATACCCTGCTCTGAAAAAATCACCTGGCACCTTTATGTTCTTTTAGAAAAAATGCTTTATATAAATACAAGGGAGGGACTCTCTGGGTTTTAGGTTTTAGTGAACAGCCTAGAATGATGTCTTAGACTAGGGCCAGCAAACTTCTCCTATAAGAAGCTACACCCAGTAAATATTGTAGGCTTGGTGGGCCCCAGACTCTGGGCCAGCTACGCCACTCTGCTGGTCTCTGAAAGCAGCCATAGACAATGTGTAAATGAGCGAATGTGGCAGTGTTCCCATACAACTTCTTTGATGGCTGCTGAAATTAGGATTTCTTATACTATTCCTGTACCGTGAAATATTATTTTTCCTGGGATTTTTTCCCCCCAACCATGGAAAACTGCAAAAAGCATTCTTAGCTAGTGGGCCAAGCAAAAAACAGGCAGCTGGCTAGATTTGGCCAGTGGGCTGAGCTTTGCTGGCCCTTGTCTTAGAGCCACAGGATGCTAGCACATTAGTTGGCTTCCTTCCTTTGGGTCGCAGGTAAGGACTCAGAAGCACAGAGACATTCAGTGATGTGGCGGAGTCTCCTGGCTGAGTAGCAGAGCTGAGATTAGGACGGAGATCTTTTGACTCCGAGTCTCATGGCATTTGGTTCCTGCTGTAGCCTGGCTGACTTCTGTTGCTTCTTCGCTCTAAACCTTCCCTGGGTCTTGATACTATTATTTCGTTTGTTTCTCTCAGAATATGTTTCCGAACATCTTGTGTCTTGGTTTCTATAGTGGTCTCATTGCTGAGCCCAGGAGGCAGCCTTGGATACCTCAGGGGCTGGGAAGCTGAGAGGCCTTGTCCCAGGCCAGATGGGAAATGCGGCAAAGTGGAGGGCTCGTGCCAAATCTGACAGGGAAAATCCTAGTCACCTTAGATGACGGTGGCCTTGAGGAGTAAGCCCAGGGATTTCAGTCTCCTAACCTTTCAGGAGATGCCAGAAATAGGATTTTTATGTGGAATTTTAAGATATCAGCACAGTTTTTAAAAAGCCCATGATGACCAAGCAGACCACGACTAAGGACTTACCGCCAGCCTCCAGGAGATCTGTCGCGATCATGTATCTGAGACAGCCATTTCTTCATGGCATGACAGAAACATGAAGTATAAATATTTTGAGAAGGCCTTCTTGTTTCATTTAGAAATATATTTGTTAAAATGTATTTGTTCAAAGGATGATGGGTAAAAATATTCGTTGGAAAGATGACAGTAAGGCCCTGGTCTAGGACAGGTAAAGTTAGCCTTTATTTACCTTTTGACCTCTGTGACCATTGCACTTGGCCACAGACCTGCTCTTTAACTCTAGAATCCCAGAGGGGGACTGACTCTAGAATCCCAGAGAGGGACTGACTCTAGAATCCCAGAGAGGGACTGACTCTAGAATCCCAGAGGGGGATTGACTCTAGAATCCCAGAGGGGGACTGACTCTAGAATCCCAGAGAGGGACTGACTCTAGAATCCCAGAGGGGGACTGACTCTAGAATCCCAGAGGGGGACTGACTCTAGAATCCCAGAGGGGGACTGACTCTAGAATCCCAGAGGGGGACTGACTCTAGAATCCCAGAGGGGGACTGAGCAGAAATTGCAAAGTGCCTCGGGGATGGGTTACACATTTTTAGATTTTAACTCATGGCTTGCTTGAAGCTTCCTGAAACCTTGTATTGCTTTTCGTTCTTCATCAACAAAATGCCAATGATCACGGCAGTTGTTTTGTTTATTGAGAGGCAACCCACAGAGTGGGAGAAGATATTTGCAAATGACACTACAGACAAAGGGCTGGTATCCAAGATCTACAAAGAACTACTCAAACTCAACACATAAGAAGAAGATGAACACATCAAAAAATGGGCAAGAGACATGAAGAGGCACTTCTCCGTAGAGTGCAAACGGCTAACAGACACATGAAAAAATGTTCAGCGTCACTAGCTATCAGGGAAATTCAAATCAAAACCACCCTAAGATACCACCTTACACCAGTCAGAATGGCCTAAATTAACAAGACAGAAAACAACAAGTGTTGGAGAGGCTGCGGAGAAAGGGGAACCCTCTTACACTGTTGGTGGGAATGTAAACTGGTGCAGCCGCTCTGGAAAACAGTGTGGAGATTCCTTAAAAAATTAAAGATAGAGCTACCCTATGACCCTGCAATTGCACTACTGGGCATTTACCCCAAAGATACGGATGTAGTGAAAAGAAGGGCCATATGCACCCCAATGTTCATCGCAGCAAT